>PVKH010041451.1:0-10940 GCA_004027955.1 Chaetophractus vellerosus
AAAAAAAAAATTAACCCAATTTGAAGTTTTCCCTTTCATGGTAAATTTAAACACATTTATTTATTTATTGTCATAAGTAATATTTGGCTTTAGCAACACTTTCCAATAAGTTTTGTTTTGTGCTTTTTATTTCCATCCTGTTCCTTTGGCTGTGCTTTGCTTTTATCTTCTGGAGTCATACAGAAGGTAGAAATGTTTTTAATTCTGCTAGATGAATTTAATTACATCACATATAAATCCGTATTCTTACCTTTACTTTCCTTATTCTTATACTCTTTCATGTCTTAATCTTTGTTAATTTAATATGGGAGTTATAGCTTATTATATTGGCCATATTTAAAATTATAAATCTTTTGCTAAGAACACATTTTGCGTTTATATTCAATTTCAATTTGGTATCCATAAGCTCCTGATTTATGTTGTTAATAGGTCTAAATGCCCACTACCACTATTTTTATATTGTAATTCCCTTACTTCTTCAATTCAGGTTTAACAGATAACACATTTATTTGCCTGACTCAGAAAGAAGTACATGGTAAAGATCCCCCCTGACTCTGCCCCTTATCTACCTAGTCCCCACTGGCTACCTCCCCTCTGCCCACTGCCCCCACAGCCATTCATTTCTTGCAGATCTTTTCTCCGGAGTTTTTTTTTTTATATAAGTAAATACATATTTACCTATCTCTTCTTTACCCACAAAGTAGCCCAGTATGCACACATTTCTGCACTTTGCGCTTCTGAGTTGTTTGTTTTTAAACTCTTACCTATCTAAAATTGTCTGAATTTTTTTTGTACGTGAATGACTTCACAGCCAGAGACAAGATTGATGGATCATAACTATTTTTCTTTAAACTGTACATGTTGCTCTATTGTCTTCTGAAGTTGAGTGCTATAGAAAATAAGACTTTTAGCTGTAACTGTTTTTTCCTATCTAAATACTTAGTGTTTTTTCTTTATCTTTGAAATTCAAGATGTCTAAGTATAGGGTTCCTTTAAAATTCTTTAAAAAGTAAATGAAAAATGAAAATTTTAAATATGAAAAAGAAACCCTTGAATAATGCAAACAATTCAAACAGTATAAAAGGGTAAGCAACAGTAAAACAGTATAAAGTATAAGTATAAAAGAGTAAACAACAGTAAAACAAAGTCCTTCTCAAAGGCGAACTTATTGGTCTCTGACAAACTCTTCCAAAGACAACCTAAGCCACTGGTTCTCAAAGTGTGGTCCATGGACCCCCAAGGATCCTAAGAGCCCTTCAGGGGGTCCAGCAGGTCAAACTATTTTCATAATTCCATCACAGTACTAAGCCATAGTTGCCTTTTCACTATATTGATATCTGCACTGCTGGTCATTAGTATGAATTAAGACAGCTTCACTTAAAATGCCCTTGCTTAAGCAGTAAAAAGGATTAGTCATATTAAATGTCAACTTTCAAGTACGTATCTTTTTAATATTCTGTGTGACGAAAGGGGGAGTATTCATAAAGCATCTCTGATCCATTCAAAAGTGCAATGGTTGTCTCAAGAAAAAGCAGTCATGTAATTGTTTGACTTACAAGATGAACTAGCTGCTTTTTTCACGGAACACCATTTTGACTTGACAGAATTACTGGTAGATAATCTATGACTCACAATTCTTAAAGATGAACAGAGTGAGGATGACACTTCAAGGAAAGCATTTGTTGCCAAAGCTAAAAGTTGAGCTTTCAAGGGAAAATTAGAATTTTGGAAAATTTTTATCCACCTCCATGAACCTGACAGTATTCCAGTATGTAAAGCCTTTTCTGACAAGATCCATGGTGATATTAATTAGTGTATAATGAAATGTGACAACTTTTGGAAAAGCTGCATAACTCAGGGAACCAACAGTTTACAAACAACCAATGCACAATGCTACAAAATCACAAATGGGTAAAAGAATGATTCAAAGTACAAGATGGACCAAAGGATGTTAATGTAGCAGAGTATAAAACATTCACTGGTGTGGTTTCAGATTCCACAGTGCAAATCACTTTTAAGAAATTATTACTGTTTAGTTTTGATATAGTATCAAAGAATATTCACAATGAACTAAACAGCCTATTAAAGTATTCCAACTACCTATCTGTGTGAAGCCATATTTTTTTATATACTTCAACTAAAACAATATATCACCAGATATAAAAATCCAGTTTTTATAAATCATATATTAAAGATTTACAAAAATGTAAACAAATGCCACTTTTATCACTCAATTTTGTTTTGGAAAATATTTTTCATACAAATATTTTAAGATGTAGTGGGTTTAATATTGTTGTTTTTAACCAATTTAATAAAATTTTACAAATTTGTTTTAATTTCTAGATGGCAAATACTGATAGATAAAAGCCTATAAGAAAAATTCTTTGGGGTTCTCAATGATTTTTGCAAGCGTAAATATGTACTGAGTCCAAGAAGTTTGAAAACCACTGACCTAGGCATGTAGAAGCTTGTGAATATGATTAGCCTCGTAGCTGGGTATGCGACTCCAAATAGTGTAATGGAAAAAAGGTGGCCGTGACCAGGATGTGCTGCTCCCACCTTTCTTCTGGTCCCTGACCTGTTTATGACGCTTTTGCTCTGGAGACTAAGCATCCTAGAAGCGACCTACCCCACCCTATGTACCTTTATTTCCTGACAGGGTTCATGCTGGAAGTTGCCTGTGAAGTACTATAGAGGGCAGCTCAGTACAGTACCGCACTGTATGTCACAGGAGTATGTTTTTTAATCCACCCCCAATTCAGGCAGTAGAAAGTGTACTCTAGCTGTGGTACCTGAGGAACACTACTGCCAGTTTTCATCATTTGTTTATTTTATATTTTTGGGTATGTTAATGAGAATGTGGGAAGAGATTCATCAGAAACAGTTAGCTGGTGCCCTGCTAACCAAAAGCCTTTTTTATCTTTAGAAGGAAAATAGACCTTACCTGCTCTGGGCTCATATACAGTCTGGTCCCTACTTGCCCTGTGTGTCGAGCATAAGCTGGCATTGGGGTCAGAGCCATCTGCTCTTCCTCGTCCTGGTCCATTGCAGTCACTAATCCAAAGTCTCCAACCTTGACCACGTCATCCATTGTAAAGAATATGTTCGAAGGCTGGAAAAATAAAGCAGAACAAGTTATGGTAGGTGAGTATGGAGGAGAGAGATAGAAAAGAATTATTTAAATGACTACAGAAAATAAATACAAGAAACTAGATATTCTCAAGTACACTTCTCTTTTAAGTGAGTTAATGTGAAAATAAAAATAATTCTTTAATAACAGATCTTTACTATGAGTAAAGAAAGGGTAGTGAAGGGAGCTAGCATTTACTGAACATCTACTTACAACCCCTAGAGATCCATATTCCCTCGGGTTCAGGGTACTTAATCTTCTTAATCTTATTATTCTATAGATTCTGCCTGGGCAAGCCATAATAATTATAATGATAATAGAAAAAGTAATAGCAAATGCATATAGCCCTCGCAATATGCCAGACACTGTTCTGAGCAGTTTACTAATATTAACTCATTTAATATCCTATGAGATGATTACGATTAGTGCTTCATTTTACAGACATAGAAACTGAGGAGCAGAGAAGTTAAATAAATTGCCCCAGATTACCCAGCCAGTGAGTGAGTGGTAAAGCAGATAACAGGCCTGGCCTCATGACCAGCATTTAGCACATTCAGCACAGTTCTTGCTCTACAGTAGCTAATCACTAATTTTTTTTAAACAAATCAATTTTATTGATACATATTAATAAAGCATACAGTTCATCCAAAGTGTACAAGCAATGGTATTTCGTATAATCACCTAGTTGTGTGTTCATCACCTCAATCATCATTAGAGCATTTTCATTATTCCAATAATAGCAATAAACAAAAAAACAGACGAACAAACAAGAAATTTTATCACCTCTTATTTTCTCTGTTTCCCCTACTGTACATAGCTGCCATTTCTGGCTATTCTTGCACAATTATTTACTTGTTCAATAGCAGTTTTATTGCGCTATATTCACATACCATATGATCTATCCAAAGTGTATAATCACTGGCTTTTAGTATAATCACAATGTTGTATAATTATCATCTCAAAAATTTTAGAACAATTTCATTACTCCAAAAAGAAAGACTCCACACCCCTAAGCATTTCTTCCTCGGCCCTATATAACCACTAATCTAATTTTATCTTTATAAATGGATTTATATTTACATTTTATATAAATGGAATCATACACTATGTAGTACTCTGGTCTCCTTCACTTAGTACAATGTTTGGTATTTTTTGACTGATATTAACATTTTGTAGTATTAAATTACATTTGTTCAGCTTCAAACATCTTCAAGATCTTATGGTAGGTGGAAGTTTCTTAAACCTTACACCCAAAGCACGCACAACAAAAGAAAAAATAGATAAATGGGACCTCCTCAAAATTCAATACTTTTGTACCTCAAAGGACTTTGTCAAAAGGGTGAAAAGGCAGCCAACCCAATGAGAGAAAATATTTGGCAATCCCATATCTGGCAAGGGTTTAATATCCATGATACATAAGGAGATCATACAACAATAAAAAGATAAACCACCCAATTTAAAAATGGGCAAAAGACTTGAAAAGATAACTGTCCAAAGAAGAAATGCAAATGGCAAAGAAACACATGAAAAAATGTTCAATTTCACTAGTGATTAAGGAAATGCAAATCAAAACTACAATGAGATAACATTTTACACCTATTAGACTGATTATTAAAAAGTCAGAAAACCGTAAACGTTGGAGAGGATGTGGAGAGATAGGAACACTTATTCACCGTTGGTGGGAATGTAGAATGGTACAGTCACTGTGGAGGACTGTTTGGCAGTTCCTAAGGAATTTGAATATAGACTTGCCATGGGACCAGGCAATACCAATGCTTGGTATATACCCAGAAGAACTGAAAGCAGTGACACGAATAGACACCTGCACACCGATGTTCATGGAGGTGTGATTCATGATAGCCAAAAGTTAGAAACAACCCAGGTGTCCATCAACTGACGAATGGATAAACAAATTGTGGAGTATACACACAATAGAATATTATGCAGCAGTAAGAAAAAATGAAGTCATGAAGCATATGACAACATGGATAAACCTGGAGGACATTATGTTGAGTGAAGCAAGCTAGACACAAAAGGACAAATACTGCATGGTTGCCCTATAATGAACTAAACTCCTCTTCTGGTTTATGTCTGAGAAGGGAAAGCAGACAATCACAGGGAACAATAGCCCTTGACTAAGAGCCTATGCTGCCTCTTCCAGTGTTCATATGTTCCCAAGTCTTTACTCCCAGACTTCTGTCCCAAGTTCCAAACGCTCATATGCAACTGTTTATAGGATATATCAAAACAATCCTCTTATGGGCTCAACTCAAAGTGGCCCATGTGATATAAACCATCCTTCCTTCAGAGGTTACTCCACTCCCCAGCTAGCATGACTACCCTTCATAAGCCTCGAGATAAGGAAAAAGGAAGCCACTTAGCTCATGAAGCTGAGTTTCATCAAGGTTTAAATACTGCTAGACAAATAATATGTTATTCCCCAACTTTAAAATACCACTATACAATTTTGACTTTAAGCTATGAAATCATTGGGGATAAACCAACTCTATGATAACCTGCAGCTCTCCCCCAAGCAATCTGTGTACCAGAGATAATAATGGATTAAGCTGCCTGAAATTTCATCTTTCCTCCCCTTGCTCATCTGATGTCTGCTGTTGTTTACTGCACACCATAACAGACACCACTCTGGCTCTCTAGCAGCCATCCCCTTCTGCTTCCACCATAAGTGTCCCCATGTTACCTTGTGAAATCCCTTCTTCTTGACTGTGTGGAAGTCATCCTGGCTCCAGAGGTTGCCTAAGTCAATCAGCATAATCCTATGCCCTGGCCAGGACAGTGGTTTAGAGATGAGTATGTGTCCTTGGTTTATCAATTAGAATAAAACCCACAATTTTTTATCAATAGTGGGGCAAAGAGATACTGAGGCAGGCTAGTAGATTAGGAATCAATAGGCGGATCTGGAACCTGGCAGGAAATCCACATGGCTGAGAATATCCCACAAGATGGCTGCTGTAAGAACCTATGAGAACTCCCATTTGGAAAGAGATTTCCTCCAGAATCAAGGAGAAGCCCCAGATATTCTCCAGGGGATCTTATCATTGGACCCTCCCAGGGGATTAAAGGGTGGGCTAATCAATCAAAACAGCAAACACCTGGGACTCCTCCCTTGACATTAGCAAAGGGGTGGAATAATTAACGGTTTAAAAGGCAAGTGCCAAAGCCAAACGACCTGTTCCTGCCTTTTACCCCTGCCTGCATCAGCAGGCAAGTAAGCCTGGGCATTCTGTAATCTGTGATGGAGAATTGTAGTCTATAAATCAGCCCTCTTTATCCCTTTTCAGGCCCTTTCCTTTCTACCTGGGGCCCATAATCTGTTATTTTCTCCCATTTCTCTTCCTTCCCTTCCTTAATAAATTACTGGCCTAACTAAACTGGCTTGCACTTAAAATTCATTTTTTGAAGCTTAGCCAAGAACCTAGAAAAATCCAGCAACAATACATTTCTCCCTGCCACACAAAATCCAAAAGATTTAAAAGAAAAAAACAAAAACATGTAGCACTAAGAATTGCTGGCAGCCACCCTGAGATCGTGATTGAAAAGCCTGCCTGAAAATGAAAATAAGAAATGGGGTTGGCAGGGAGAGAAACCAGGTTCTGGCCATATCACTTTCCCAAGATAAAGTTTTATAGCTGAATCCTGGACAGTTCATTAATGCACCAAACAGATTTTCTTTTCTGCTTAAATGAATATAAATGTTTTTGGTTGCAAACAAAAGAAAATTGAAAGTAAAATGATATGAGCATCTAGAATGTGTCAGGCATGTCCTCAGGATACAATGGGAGAATAAAACATAGTTCCTATCCCCATGGAAACCAAAGGATAAATAATACAGATGTGATGAGAATTATGAAGAAGTACCAGGTTCTATGAGGACACAATATTTTAAGAACTAAGAAAAGACCAGTGTAGCTAGAGTGGGAAGAATGAAAGACTAGAAGTCTGGACAGGCGGAGCCTGAGAGTGCTGAGGACAAAAACATGACAGAAATACACAAGTGGGCAAGAGCCTAGTTACGTTTAGCCTTGAAGTCAAAGACTTAGGTCAGGATGTAGCAATGCATAGCTTTTTCAAATGGGAATAAAAATCTTGGGGGTATTTTTTCTAGTACACTAGAAAGCTTTAAAATTAATTTGTTTTTAGAAAGAAAGAAAAACTTTTAACTTTTAGAAAAGCTAAAGAGAAATTAAACTTCTTGAAATTTTCTTACAAAGATGAAAAAATCTTTAGATAATATTGTAGCATTAAACAAATATTCACCAATCTCATTCACATTATAAAATCAAAAGAATATCCATTATTAGTGAAAAAGTAATTATATTGCCTTTCAACTTGACATTCTGTGTGTACATCGGCTAGCTGCTTCCCACCAAATGATGAACATTCATCATATTCAAACCTAAACAGCTGTTACTCTTTCAAGGTAAGGGTGACTGGCCTCCTGGAAGTTGTCTTCTCCCTTCCAACCAAAATAACTCATCTTTGAACTTTTCGTTCAGTGCAGAATAATTCCTAGCAATCATTTGGGCCCATATCAAAACCACTGACACGTCAGAAGACTCACAGTAGAGCACTTCATGCCCCACGAAAGAAAGCTGATGTGCCACACTAATGAAGAATGTATATGTGGGAGGTTGTGGGAGTTGTGGGAGGTGGGGCATATGGGTACCCCTAAAATTTTTGTGTAACATTTATGTAATCGATGTATCTTTTAAAAAATTTAATTTAAAAAAAAAAGGAAAAAAAAAGAAAGAAAGCTGATGTATTTCAGCAAATGTTTTTTTTTCCATAGTGATAAGGCCAGTGCTTAACAAAATGTTCTGACTAATTCACAATAGGATAAGACCTACCAAAACACTTTAGCTGCCTAACTTAGCAGAACTAAGTTATCTCCAGTCTCATCCCCAAAGCACTTTAGTTTTCTCTTATTATAATTTTAAAACTCTATTTTTCAACAGAGTTACTTAGGTGTTTGTTTTTCCTCCCCCCTCCATTACAATACCTCCTTGAGGGTGAGGGTGGGATCTCTGTGTCTTCTATAATCCCTCACATTGTATCATATACCCACTTAGCCTCTATGTTTTGTGTAACTCAGTAGATAAGAGTAGTCAGTCAATTCTTTTTGCATTTTGATTTTTAAAGCTATAATGGAATGGCAATTACTTTGGAAAATAGGAATTATTTCTAATTCTTATCTTTGTTTTTCCAAACCCCTAAAATAGACTCAATAAAAAAAAAAAAAAAAAAAAAACCTCCGATTTTAGAAGGAAAATAACTTTTGCAAAAATAGCAAGCAAATGCGGGGCCTGAAACAAAGTGTGTGGTTACATAAAATGAGACTGAAAATACTTAAAATGGGTTCAGATCTATCAAGAATGAATCTTTGAGCTACTTCCATCAGGAAAAAAAATATATTCACTATCCAACCACTGGTGACTGCTATGAGTATATGGAATATATCAGAAAGTAGTTTAATAAAATTTCCATATACTTATTTTCAAAAATACATATTAAGGTTTGCCCCAATCCAGAGCTGGCTAATGAAGGCCTCTCCTTCCAACTTGCGTTCCTTTCACCATGCGATTTCAGAGCCCTGGGGTTCCTGTGCCATGGTTACTCAAAGGCAAAGGAAAAATGGGGACTAACTCATTGTGGTGGACTTCCTTTCTCTCTCTCTCTCTCTCTCTCTCTCTTTCTTTCTTTCTTCCCAAGGGAGATTAGGAATAATTTTTAAAGAACAATGAACACCAGCACATCATAGAGGAGAATGAATAATTTGCCTCAAGCTTTCAAAACATGAGACTTCTTATTTTTGCAGCAGTCCCCTTCAGCCTACCTTTCCAGACCTCTGCTCCCTGATGCCTTTACTCTCCTCCATTCTTAGGGGTTCTTCATTTAAAAGCTGAAGAAGAACTCCAAGTACCACTGTGAATCACAAAACATCCCACTGAAAGCCCTGCGTGATGGTCTCCAAATACAAACCTTGAGGTCCCTGTGCATGAGTCCTTTACTGTGTAAAAACTCAACGGCCTCCGCTATCTGCAGGAAGATGTGCAGACACATGGTCCTCTCTCTTTCCTCAATGGTGCATCGTCTGTTCATCCAGTCTTTCAGGTTTTCCTTTCTGCACAGCTGCATCTGAATGTAGAGGTACACCTTCGGTGAACTGGGCTGGACTCTTTCAGCAGTGTTCTTAGTAAGATCTAAACTTAAAGTGGTTGGTCTTGAGGGAGAAATAGACAAAGTTGCTTCAGAGGAAGATTTGCTACTGGAATGCTTGAAACCATTTAGTTTATTAGCATTATGGTTGCCAACATGCAGACTGTTGGTTTTGTGCTCTTCTCTGCTGGATGCGTTATCACAGCCAGAATCTTCAAATACTATAGAAGAGGAGGTTCTCTCCCGTGACCTTACATGAGGAGAAGCTTCAGAAGGACAAAGTTCAAAGGAGTGCCCCTCATCATTGCCATCTATAGTACCATCTTCCACCTCACAGTCTGTAAGGCAACTGTCCTGGAGGTTGTAGGCTGGATCCACTGACCCGCTGGTGTCTCCATGGTCGATTCCTGAGAATTCCAGAGGAGAGAACTGGCTCTCAGATGAACTTGTCTGGCCACAGGAAATCCCTACAGAAAAAGACCCACTTCTTTCTGGTGAAGGAGATATGATTTCAATATGTTCTTTTGTAGAGAAAGGATCCATTCTGCGTATTTTAACTGATGGTGCATCCATTGGGCTAGGAGAGCTGAGTGGCCAGTCTGTGCTAAAAGTGGGAGAAGTACAGAGGGATGACAGTGAATATATGTTGATTAAATTATTTTAATTGTATACTTTCTTTAAAAAGTTTCAACTATAATAAACCAGTTACCAAATGACAAACAACGTATAGGTTAAATAAAAATATGGTGCATGAGACAAATAAAGTACATTCTAGCCATTCATATTTAAAAACATTAAATCTGCAGAGTTAACTTTATACTTGAAACAGTTGTCTGGACCATCATGCTAGAGCATCCATGGTCTTGTATGCAAAACACAAAGCACTGGGAAGCGGATGTGGCTCAAGGGATTGGGCTTCCGCCTACCACGTGGGAGGTCCCTGGTTCGGTTCCCAGTGCCTCCTAGAGAAGACAGTGAGCTGGCGTGAGGGGCAGGTGTGGCGAGCTGATGCAACAAGATGACACAACAAGAGACATGAGAAGACATGAGAGACACAACAAAGCAGGGAGCAAAGGTGGCTCAAGTATTTAAGCACCTCCCTCCCATGCCGGAGGTTCCAGGTTCGGTTCCAGGTGCCTACCAAGGAAACAAGGAAGACAAACAGACACAGCAGTGCAAATAACGAGTGGGTGGGGAGAATTAAATAAATAAAAATAAATCTTTAAATAAAAAGAAACACAAAGCACTGCAAGAACACCAAGGACAGGATTCCTCAGCAGCCATGGTCCTGAAGTCCCTGTCAAAATTAGGCAGCAGTGTGTTTCTGGGGCCGGCTGGATAGCCCAGTGGATAGGGTGCCGGCATACCACATGGGAGGCTCCGGGTTCGGTTCCCGGGGACCTCTCCTAGCAGGCAGACCGCCTTGAGAATGGCAAGCCACCATGGGCGGGCCAGAGCTGCCGTGGGCAGGGCAAAAAGCTGCCACGGACAGGGCAAAAGCTGCCACGGGCAGGGCAGGTCGCCCGCAAATGGAGCGCAGCCAGCCACCCGCAAACTGAAAGCCGGCCGTGAACGGAAGCAGAAGCCGCCCACAAGCGGGGAAAGCCACGCCTGCGCAGTGACCAGTCTCAGC
>PVKH010041452.1:0-10940 GCA_004027955.1 Chaetophractus vellerosus
ACAGTTCATACAAGTGATATGTATGCTTCTTTTATATTTCTACTGCAGGAAGAAATATTGATGCTATTTTATTATCTTGATTCCTAACAGATTTTTAATCTAACATTCTCTCAGTTATGATTTTCTATGAAACCAAGTTTTATATAAAACTAGGCTTTGGCAAATTAAATTTTTAAAACGGTAAGGCAAAATTTTTATGTATGAAAGGAAATTATTATATCCCATCAAAACTAATCATTTTCTACAACTCCTGATGAGGATAGATACATAATTTTAAGTGCATCCTGTCAGGTCTAGGATTTTATTTTACTCTATTTCAAGCTAATAAGTTAGCCTGTTACTGTTTCATGGATGCTGGGAGAAGCCATGAGACCACTGGATCAAAAACAAAGGACTTTATTACTCATGGCACAACAAGCAGCATGAGCATCAGCCCATTTGCGTTGGTTCCCCTTATCCTCAAGACCCGTGGGGGCAACACTATATTGCCATACATGATATTGCTATATATGTGGTGGGCTTCTGTTCTTGCTGAGGAACACTGAGCTTGGGGGGTTCACTGCTTTTATCCTTAACAGAAGCAAACCTTCCCTTTTGTCCTGCAGGTAGACATTACCTCATTCCTCAAGGATGTTTACTACAAACACAAACCTGAGAAGTGGCTCAGGTAAAGAGCAGTCAGATCCTTGCCTTCTCAACACACTCAGCAAGATGTGTTGTATGTACATGGGACCCATTGAGGACTGTCTCTTCTCCACACATCCAGCAGTTCTCTTACTAGACTAGGTCCACAGACCAATGTATTAAGGTGCAGACCAGTGACCCCATCTGTAATAACTTTGCAACATTGATAGAAATAATGGTGAGCATTGCATAACTTTTGATAAAAGTGCAATGAGGTATCCACCAAGAAGAGATTTTTTTTTTAAGATTTATTTTTTATTTATTTATATATCCTCCCCTTGCTGCTTGTTATTGCTGTGTTCATTTTTGCTTTTGCGTTCTTCTGTGTCTGCTTGTCTTCCCCCTGCTGCGGCATCCCGCCGAGTCAGCTAACCGCGTGGCAGCTTGCCTTTGCTCGCGGTGGCTTGCCTTTGCCCGCGGCGGCTTGCCAGCTCACAGCGGCTTGCCTTCGCAAGGCGGCCTGCCCTCTCGAGGAGGCCCTGGGAACTGAACCCAGGGTCTCCCATGTGGTAAACCAGGGCTCTACCAATTGAGCCACAGCTGGTTCCTAGAAGAGATTTTTGATATCCAAAATAAAAGATATAACATATGGATCAATTCGCTTTAAAAGGGCTCCGTAGGTTATACCAGTACTGTACAAAACAAATATAATACAAGCCACATATATAATTTAAAATTTTCTAGTAGACACATTAAAAAAGCAAAAAGTAAAAAAACCAGAATCAGGTAAAATGAATTTTAATAACATTTTATTTAACCCAGTATATGTAAAATATTATCATTTTAGCATATAATCAATATTTTAAAAATCATTAATGAGATATTTTACATTCTTTTTTCTGTGCTAAGTCTTCAAAATCCCGTATATATATTATACTACCTCTCAATTCAGACACTAAATTTTCACTGGAAATACTTGGTCTGCATTTAAATTTCCTAAAATGTACAGTTGAAAAAAATAGATTTACATATCTAAGTTGCTCTAAACATGTTTAAAAGATTTCCAGAAACTGGATCAAGTATCAGTTTTTCAATTTAAATTTAATAGTTTTGCAGTTGCACTAACCACATATCCAAGTACTCAGTAGTCACCACCATGGTGGACAGCACAGGATTATACACTGAGATATACTAATCCTTAAGGCCATACAAGATTTAATAGCAAGTACATGTCATTGTTATTGCATTATATATTATCTATAGGTGATCATAAGCCACATCTGTTATCTAGCACAGGCTTTCAATTCCCTACCATACAGCTAGGTTCTAGGGCTTTTGCTTAGATTTATCTTGACTCATATACCAACTTTCTTTCCTACAACACACTGTGCTTTGTAGTTTCCATCCCCACCCACTTTCCCAAGCAGCACTGAACTAATTTTATCTTTATCCACTGGAGAGCCATTGGGGAGCAGGGGTACACATAAGAAAAGCTTGGGCATCCAACACCCCTAGATTCAAATCCTGATTTTGCTACTAGAATGTAAGCTCCTTGAGAATAGGAATCTTATCTTTCTTGTTCACAGCTGCATTCCCAGCCCCAGCACAGTGTCAGGGCTGACACACAGAAGACTCTTAAATATTTGCTGAGAGAATTTACCAGTTGTGTGGACATAACAAAACAGTTCATCTCTTTGTTTCTCTTTCCTTACCAATGAAATAGGCTAAGAATACCTACTTTGCAGTGTTACTACAGGGATTAAAGTTGATAAATATAAGACCATGAGAACAATGCCTAGCATTTAGCAGTCACTCAGTAAATTACAGCCATTATATCAGTTACATCCTTTGATTATTGTCACCCCAATTAAAACTTAGTTTTTACAGTTCCTCCTCCATTAAGATGAAGTAAAAAATAGTCGTATTAAAATTAAGTTTTCAAAAAGTCAACTTTTAGATGTTGAAATTTTATTTCAAAAACAATTTAAATAAATTCTGCTATTTATCCATTTGAGTTAAAAAAAAAAAAAAAGAATTGATGCTGTGCATCAAGGAAAAAAGTTCTTCTTGGCTATGACTTCATAATATATTTTATTCCATCATATTCAGTAAAGTGGGCTTTGGATTTAGCATTAAATACCTGAAAACAAATTTTTTTTAAGTTAGCAAACTTTTTAGATGTTAAAAATATTACTTCAAAAAATTCTGAAAATGTGCATTCCTATACTTCTATGATCAGCTAAAGGAATAAATCCCTTGAAGACTGAATTAGTTTATTTATGGCATCACTGTATTTAAGACTCAGTGTCAAATTCAGTTGTGAGTTACATAGGAATCTCACAATGAATTTAGGGGACCTGTGCCACAAGTCCCCTAAATAAACTCTGTGCCAGAGTAAACCTATCCTAAACTTGACATTACTTTCTACTGAACCCCCTTAAAAAAAAAAACTTTTACAGAAAGCAGCAAATTACAATTACTGGCTTCTGAAAGACAACAAAATTTTTAATTAAGATAATTGACACAGACCCACTATATTCCAAGTCTCTGTTTTTATAAGGAAATGCTATTAAAGTAAGATTTCTGTATATTACTGATAAAATTTAGGATCCTATTTATTTACATGCTAAAGCTAACATTTTTTCAGTAATAATTTATTTTACTTTTGTCAGTATTCTTATTTAACAGTTAATTGTCTTCAATGTAAATAAGACCTGGGAAAATAATTTATAACTTAAAATGCTGTACCTCATATCCTGTAATAATTGTTTTGATTTCCTCAGGAATGTAGGTCAAGGATATCCCAAGATTGTCAAATTTATTGACAAGAATTTGATAGTGAGGAGTTCGTATAGCCTTCAAAAATAAAAGCATTAATTCTGAGGTCAAAAGTGGTAGTTAATATTTTATTATATACATTACAAAATAATATGGAAGCAAATGCTTTATTACTCATTCCAGGAAAACAAACACTATATACATTAATTTGCTTAATTAAAATCACATAAACATTTAATATTATATATGTTATATTTGCAGCCAAATAGTTTCCAATCATAACTTAATGTGACACAAGTTACTGTGAAATGTTCCGGTATCCTTTAACACTGGAATTCATAGTTACTAACCAAGTCAAGCAACTGTTCTCAGGCCAGAAGTAACAAATCTTTCAAGAGGGATCATTTGCCCTATTTTATAAAAAGAACAAAACTCTTTTATAACCTGTTTATCAGAGGATATTTGTTTCAGCCACTCTTGTGGAGCTCTGGCCTCAAAATCTCAACCAATAGTGACCATGTCACTTGTGGATGATCACCAATCCCACATCAAAATGAACAAATCCTGGCTTTGGACTGCGAATACAAGTTGGTTCTGTTAAAACAATAAGAAAAATAAAAAATACTAAGCGAAAGCATATATGATTTACTATCTAGGGCTTAAGATTAATCAGGGTTTATGTGCTCAGTAAAACTAACAAGAGACAATATTAGTAAACCAAAAACTAAAATTAGTTTTCAGACTAACAGATTAATAAAAACCCAGGTGGCAGGGGAAAGTGCTAATCTAAATGATCCTAAAATAAGTCACTGATCTCTGAATTAAAAAAAAAAAAACAATGCTCCAAATACCATGTTACTTACCAACCAGTGGCAGCTGGGGGGAGGCAGGAGTACCTATTTTTCAAAATAAAAGTATCTTTCAAAAAAGAGAGATTGTGGGAACCGGCTGTAGCTCAATTGGTAGGGCTCTGGTTTACCACATGGGAGGCCCCAGGTTCAGCTCCCAGGGCCTCCTCAAGTAGCCAGACCGCCTCAAGCAGGCAAGCCGCCGCGAGCAGGCAGGCCGCTGCACGGTGAGCTGGCTTGGCGGGATGCCGCAGCGGGGGGGGGGAGACAAGCAGACACAGAAGAACGCAAAAATGAACACAGCAAGAACAAGCAGAAAGGGGGGGTTATATAATAAATTTAAAAAATAATAATAAATCTTTTTAAAAAAAGAGATTATATCATCCATCCCTTTTTTTTCTTCCCTTTGATAAACAGTTTTGGGCAAAAAGCTAAAAACAGGTTAAGAGTTACTTTATATATGCATCAGTTTTACACTGATCACATTAATTACATCCTAATTATCTTTACTCTGTCTTCCCATAAGTGTCTGTGCTCCTCAAGAGCTCCAGTGTCTTGCTACTAAAAGGCTGAGGGGAGGAAAACTTGACTGTTGCATATTCTGCTATATTCCCAAATCAGAGGGATACTGTTTGCTATTATAGCAGAGTTCCTAAACATTGGTCCACAAGGAAGCTGAGAAATGGAATGCAGAGCATGATTCCAGAATTTTCAAACTATGTTTGCAAACCTTATCTCCAATAGATATGCTTTTGTTACTCCTAAGCTTAGATTTCTCAGAAAAGGATTCTGTGGCTATCTGACAACATACAGTACTATATAAACTATACTCTTAAATTGTTTCAGAACCTATATTCATTTCAAACTTTTTGGATCAGCTATATAGGTATGTATATTTACCCTTTATGTCATGTCACCACTGAGGGTGATTGCCACTTGTGCCACATATTCCTTACCAGCAAGCCATAACACACTGTCCAGGGAAGTTGCTTGTGAGATATTGACTGCAACCACTATAAACTTGTATCAAATAAATACAATTAACTTATAACTATTAATAAACATGCTTATCGCTGAACTTTTTTCACTGTCATTAATTTTACTTCCAAAGCCCATTTTAGAAAATCAAGTTTGTACTTGATAGCAATAATAAATTTGTAACTCATACAAGAAGTTTTTATGCATTTCCTTTCTATTGAATGTCATTTATTGTAATTCCAATTAAAAAGAATTCGTGTAATGATTCAAATAAATCAAATTGCAGCTCAAGTATGTAAACAGAATCAAAAGAAAAATGTTTTCAGTTAATGCTGAATCATGCAAAGTTCAAGGTATTGTATTCTATATTTAAATAGGGGGTGAAGTGTAATTAATTCAATATTGAATATCAACCAAGTAAAATATAAAATTATTTTTAATATTTCAAATATCTCACTAACTCAATACCTTCAGAGTAACCATAGCTCTCTTCTTGCTTTCCACTGTTCCCATTCCTAGAATGATAAAGATGCAGTGATACAGATTCAAGTGGTCTGCAAAGACACCAATATAAATAGTCAGTTTAAAATTTTAAAAAGGCAATTTATTTGCAAACCACAAAAGTCAGCATGTATTTGAAGAACAGCTATATTGGTTTCATTCTGTAGGAATGTTGCAAATTCACAATATCCCAAAATGTTACTATAATTACACACTCATTTTAAATATTCAGCTAATACTTAAGAAATAGAGAACTGGTGATCTCACTAATACTAAATCCAACACTTTAGAAATGTTTTATCTAAATGGTTCGACACCACATTGACCAATATGAACTAATGATTTGTCAAAGCGTTTGGTGATAACTTTGGAAACATAGCATTGCAATAACCACACAACTGAATAACCATGGAAACACTCAGCTCTGAAGTTTGGACAGATCTCAGCCTCTCACTTCACATCAATCCTGATGGTAGAAAGAAGAGAAACACCAGCAGTGTCCACAGAGCCACTCAACTACTGCTTCTTAAAGTGTGAACTAGAGTAGTCTGGTAGAGTAGATACATGGGAGCCATGGGAATAATGAAGTTCTTAACAGATAGCATGGCAAAATAGAGGCTGTAACGTCACTTTTTGGACACTCATAGATAAATGCAAAACATCTACACCTAAGTGAATATCAAGACTAGAAAGCAACATGTGAAATCTAAATATAAAATATTTTAAAATCATGAAGAATATGGAATGCAGTAGAGTTGTAATGTCATACTTTCAAGCCACATCATTTAAGAATGGGCAAAAGGTAAAATTAACTAAAAGGCTTGAAATAATAAACTCGAGAGTTTTTTTTTTTCTTAAAAGAATATTTTAAATACCCTTCTCCCCTTCCTACTCTGCCTCACATACAAAGTTCCTGTTTCCTATGGAATTCTACTCTCTATAGATGTATAAAATCAAAATAAACAGGCCCAAGGTTTGTGCATAGGTGCCCTTCATTGAGTCTATCATCAAATGGGGCCAGACATCTTTTGAGAAGATGATTATCAGGGATGAAGAGATTCTCATGACTGATTTGGAAAAAAATGAATTATGTGTTTAAAAAACCTTGTCAAGTTCTAATAATAATATAAAACTAAGTCTATATGGTGCTACCCACACAATACATTTCTTTTTGCATACTCTGGCCAAAATATGTCCCCTTTTCCGGCCACGCCTAAAATAATATGGGACAAGTGGAATAGATGTCAAGTTACCTAAACATTTCCTTTAGTTTTTCTCATTCTTTTTTGTAAAAAAAAAAAAAAAAATCAAGATCAAATTAGCAGGAATGGCAAAAAGAAATTATTTTTATTTCCAAGGTTTGAAATGGACTTCAGATAATCTCTTACATTTGCAGGATTTATTTATTTTTTTAAAGATTTATTTATTTTATTACATATCTCCCCTTCCCCCCGCTGCGGCGACGCGCCGAGAGTGGTCACTGCGCAGGCGCAGCTTTCCCCGCTTGTGGGCGGTCTCTGCGTCCTTTCACGGCCGGCGCTTGATTCAGTTCGCGGGTGGCTGGCTGCGCTCCATCCGCGGGCGACCTGCCCTGCCCGTGGCGGCTCTTGCCCTGTCCGTGGCAGCTTCTTGCCCTGCCCACGGCGGCTCCGGCCCGCCCATGGCGGCTTGCCATTCTCAAGGCGGTCTGCCTGCTAGGAGAGGACCCCGGGCATCGAACCCGGGGCCTCCCATGTGGTATGCCGGCGCCCTATCCACTGGGCTATCGAGCCGGCCCCCATTTGCAGGATTTATTAATCCATTCAGTTTATGAGCTACCTATGGTCAGTAATGTCCCTATATCAGTAATTATTTTTATACCACTTTTTATTCTCAAGTGGTCTTGATGCTTTTAAATTCATGGATTACACTATCTGAAAACTGTGTGTATAGATACATATATAAAGTTACCAAAAGTTACCTTTTGATATGTCTTTTACTATTACTACAAATGCTAGTTTAAAGAAAATGAATCCTCTTATTATAAGAATAATTATTCCCACTTTTTTTGTTGGCCATTAAATTTTTTATATAATAAAGACACAGATTTAGGAAAGATTAAGTAGACTAAGAGAAGCCTGATGAATCTTCCAGATGGTCAAAAAAGACCTTTTCTAAATTCCTTTATTGCATATACAATATCTCTCCTTGCTACATTTGCCATGAGATAAAGCTAAAAAAGTAATTTTTTTTTCAGAAATTATACTTTGTCAGCTAAAATTACTAGTGACCTTATTTTCTCCAAAATTTGCCCATCAGTACTGAAAGTCGGTTTTTTAAAAAAGATTTTAAGAACAGTTCCTGTTTGTTCTCAAAGTGAATTCAATTTTTAAGTATTCAAATCACTAAAATCTTTTTGAAAAGTATTGTATTAACATCAGTAAGTGAATATGTTGTTATAATTTTTTGAGCCACCCTCCCCCCACCCAAGGAAAAGATAAAGGTTTAATTACAGAGCTACCACTACAAAAGTGAAATATATACTGATCTTGGATTAGTTTTCCTTTAAATATTTACAGTAGGATAATTATCTCATTGTTTTAGGAGATCTCTGTTCTCATACTTAACTGTACAACATAAATGGTAAAATGTGCACTTTTTTCTTTTTAAAAACCAACTTTTCGGGCCTGGCTAGATAGCTCAGTGGATAAAGAGCGCACTGGGGTACCACATGGGAGGCCCCGGGTTCGGTTCCCGGGGACCTCTCCGAGCGGGCAGACGGCCTTGAGAAAGGCGAGCCACCATGGGCAGGGCGGAGCCCCCATGAGCATGGCAAAGTCACCCGTGAAAAAGCGGAGCTGAACTGCCACGGAAGCCGGCAGCCCGCAAAAAACATGGAGGACTGCTGCCCGCAAAACATGGAGCGGAGCCGCCCGTGAAAATGGAATGGAGCCACCCTCGAATGGAGCGAGCTGCCGCCGCGGAGGGCCAACTCAGTGCGTCGCCGCAAAGACGGGGGAGACAAGTAGCAGACATAGAAAGACACAGAAGAAAGGACACACAGCAAGAGCAAGCAGAAAGGGGGGGGGGGGGAATATGTAATAAATAAAAAAAATTAAAATTAAAAAAAAACCAACTTTTCATTTTAGTGCAGTTTCAGATTTGCACATAGTTTTTTTTTTTTACCTTTTATTTGCCAAATTCCACTAAAATGATTCATCATTTTTGGCCCCATAGTGCCAAAATATTATCTTAAATTAACCATTACACAAGGTCTCCTCTGAAGGATGATAGCTATTTTTTTCAAGGATGAAAGAAAATGAAAATAAAATAAGAATTATAGTACAGTACAACCTTCTCATTCCTTGAAGACTCTAAGCAGAATCGTTGCTATACCCAAGAGATGATAGCTGGTAGAGCTGCTAGCAGAACACAGAGCTCCAAACCCATCACGTTATTTACAGTCATTTCCATGATGATAAGTCCTCCAAGATGCTTCTCTATGTAGTGTATCAGGCAAAAGGACGAAAAAGTTTATTCACCTTTGATGTGTAAATTCCTTTAGTAACTCATTGGAAACCCTGGATATTTTTCCAATTTACTGCCTCAATGGGATAGTTATTGACTAAGTTTTATTTTTTTGTATTGGATTGAAATAGAATTAGAAACATTACCAGATCATTAAGTTTCTTCCACCTACAAATGCTCTCAAAATAAATGATAAATAGTAAAACTTATTTCCCGATTCAAGCACCAGTTGTTTCTTGATTGAGTATACAACCCTAGAGCTCAAGGGGATCTTTGAGGTCACTTCTGGACCCACCTTGCACTAATCCCAAACCTTGATGAGGGGTCAGCCAGCCTTTGGCATTAGAGTGTTGTTAGGAAATTGTATGGAGCAATAACATGAAAGCTCAGTCTTGGAACTAAAGAGAAAGTATGAAAAGAGAAAAGGAAAATCATATATTGAAGAGGAGGAAAACTACTGAAAAAAAAAGCAAGCAAATAACCCAATAGCCTTGAGGTTATTAGCACATCCTTCCATTTACCTGAATGTAAAGATTTTAATCTGGCTTCTCTCATCAAATCCATTGCTTGGACCTGTGTAAAATGTGTGTATGAGTTTCACAGGGTACCACAAGGAGCCGCCTAAATGAAAGTATAATTACAGAGACATGTATTTGTATGCTCTTTCTCACTTCCTGATCCCAAGCCTTGCAAGGCATGAAAAATGCAGAAGGATTCTACAACTCCAAATCTGAAAACCACTGGTGTGTCCCAAATTTAGTAATTTAGGAGAAGGGCCTTAAAAGATAATTTACTCCAGTAGAAAATAAAAAGTGGTACATAACAAGCTGAGATAAAGTCCAGATGGTAGGGAATTTATGGATTCCCTTAAATGAACCAATTACAATGAACCAATTACAATGTATGGAGCATATGTGGATCCTGACTCAAACTGAAAACCAACAAAAATATTCATAGCAGGAGACATTTGGAAATGTGAACACAGGCTCGAAATTTGATGTTATTTCTATTTGATATTTCTCATATGGTTTTTAAAAACTGCAACTTTCCATTACAGTACCCTGTTTCCCACAAAAACACAGGAAAAGGTGGAAGGAAAAGAGTGAAAAGGCTGGGAGTGGGTCACGAAGGATGGCCATGCAGTCTAAAAAGCAGGCTGAAGCCTGATGCCAATATCTGAGTGATACCAGAGATGAGCTTTAGGGGTTTCATGGGAAAGGAGGGTTGCTAGACTGTAATGGAGAGAAACTAGAGCTAGTCGCTAGTTAGGATGAGAGTGCAAGGTCCGTGAGAGGGGATGAGGGCATGCTGGGGGGTGGGAAGTTGGGGTGGCTAGTGTTCAGGTCCCAAGAGGAAAAGGAAGGAGGATACTGGGTTTCTTCCTGCATAACAACATGATAGATTATCAAGAACATACTGAAAGCCTACTGTGTGCCCACTACGGTCCGCGGCACTATTTAGAAATTCCAGAACTGAGCTCAGGAATCAGCATCAGAACAACAGCTCCAATAAACAAACTATTCAGGAAAAGAAGGTAGCTTGGTGTTAACATTTGACAGAAAATCGATTTCCGATAAAGTCAACAGTTACTGTTTGACGACATTTTTACTTTCCAAATGTAGGCCTAGGTTGTGTATTATTTCCAAGATACCTAAGGAAATTGAAGAACAGGCTGTGTGTAAAAAAAAAAAAAAAAAAAAAAAA
>PVKH010041453.1:0-10939 GCA_004027955.1 Chaetophractus vellerosus
TCATGGTGCCCCTCTGTCTCTCAGGGATCTATAAGTAACAAAGTATCTTTTCTCATGCATTATGGCCTCAGTTTCCCAATGTGTTGTACCTGACCTCCACTCAGAGCCAAATTTAAAATCCAATTTTACTAATTTGGAGCAAGAGTCCTAACTGGTCTCCCTGCTTCAGTCATTGCTCCCCATCAGTCTAATCTGAGTGATGCTTTAAAAGTTTTAAAATGGAAGTCATAGCATATCACAGCTCTGCTCAAATCCTTCCAATGGCTTCTCATCTCATGCAGCATAAAAGCCAAACTGCTCACTTTGATGTATAAAGAGTATATAATGATGCCACACTCTATTACCTCCCTGAATTTCTCTCTACTACTCTCCCCCTTGTTCATTCCACTGAGATACACTGGCCTAGATGGTTCTTGAACATGTTAGTCATATCCCTGCCTCAGAGCCGTTGCACTTGCTTTCTTTGTCTATAATGCTTGTTCTAAGGTATGTGACTTACTTCACACCCCCTTCCTAAGAACTTTACTCAAATGTTAATGTGGATTTTTCTTCCCGTTTATATTTATATCCCCTTTCCTACTTTTATTTTTTCTCCTTAATACTTCACTATTGACGTACTATATATTTTACTTACTTATCTGGTTTTTTGTCTATCTTCCCCACTAGCTTTTAAGATCAATGAAGACAAAAATCCTCCCTATTTTGCTTACCACTATATCCCCAGTGCCTAGAATGGTGCTTGGCATAATAAGAGTAGGAATGTCTTAAATATAATATGCTGAAGAAACTTTTCTTCTCGAGAGTTAAGGCTCTGGGTCCTTCTAGAATTTAAAGATCTCTTCTAACTTTGTTATTCTCCATTGTATTTTCTCCTTGAGTCAAAGAAGTAAAAACATTGCTTGGATTCAAATCAGTCACAATGTATATTTCTTCAGAAATTCAGTTGTCTTTTTTTTAAACAAAAAGAACATAAGATAAATAAGGTAAAATATAGCATATATGATTTTAAATTTTGAAAACTAAGTTACAAAAATACTTTTCAAAATTCAATGTCCTCTAATCCCATTTAAGATCTTTGTAAGTGAAGTCAATACAACAAATTTAAAATGTCTAAGTATTGGGGGCCGGCTGTAGCTCAATTGGTAGAGCTCCGGTTTACCACATGGGAGGCCCTGGGTTTGGTTCCCGGGGCCTCCTTGAGAAGGCAAGCTGCCATGGCAGGGCAAGCCCCCGCGGGGAGGACAGGCCGCCCACGAGCAGGCAAGGCCGCTGCGCGGTGAGCTGACTGGGCGGGTCCCTGCAACAGGGGGAGACAAGCAGACACAGAAGAACGCAAAAATCAACACAGCAAGAACAAGCAGAAAGGGGGGGGTATATAATAATAATAATAATAATAATAATACGTTTCTAAGCATTTTTTTTGTATATTAGTAAAGAGCATCAATTAGAATTCTTCAAATTTTTCTGTATTTTTTACTTTTTACTTTTATGTTTCTCCTTTATTCTTTTCAATTTTATTTATTTTTATTTAGTAACTTTGAAAAGTCAATACATAGACATAGTACAAAATGCAAAGAATAAAAATATGAAAATAAAAACCATTAAATATAAAGTCCCCCTCTCTTTTTTGTCACTCAGGTATCCAGTTTCCCTCCCTGGGGGAAAAATCATGAACAATTCTTTATCTTCACGTGTTTTTATGAAACAATAATATCTTATTATTAATAAGCATATAAGATATTTTGAATTGTTATTTGTTTTATGCCTACATTTTGTTGTTCAGTATGCATATTTGTCATTGGATTTGATGCTTACTTTTTCCTTAGAATATGTTTCTCTAAATAAATTTGGTCTTTATGAGATCCTTAAGTAATCCAGTAATTTTTGCATGTCAATATGTTAAAAATTGAGATTACCTGGCTAATTACCATTCCATTGTGGCTCCTTTATCTCACCGTTCTGATTTCCACGCCCACCTTTCTTGAGCTCCCACCTATGTGAACAGGCATTCCTTCTCTTCCTTCCGGAGGGTCTTTCCTTCTCTTCACTCTGCCCTGTCTATTCTCACCAGAAAGAGAGCTCTTCAGAGTCATTGAGGACCTTGGCATTTTTAGTTTGTGTTTTCTTTTATTACTTTGTATTTCTAGCTGCCTTCTATTCTTTTTTTTTTTTAATTTTTAAAATTGACTTTATTTTTTCTTTTTGGTGTACAGTTCTCTGACCATACTATTTCTTTTACTTTCTGATCCTTAGATATAAATATACGCCAAAGTGTAGTCCATGGGCTTTTGCTCTTTTGCTTGAATTTTATTCCTAAGAAATTTGATTGCTTTTCATGGATCATCTAACATACCAACCTCCATGGTTTTGATACCAAATTATATTTAATCCTTAACTTTTTCAAATTCTAACTTCAATTGAGTAACAATAATAAAAACCCTAATACTCATTAAATGCTTACTATAGGTCAGGAGCTATTCTGAGCAATCTACATATATTAAATCATTTAATCCTTCAATTTCCTCACAAACAGATACTAATACTATCTCCATTTTACATTGCAAGTTTAAATAAGTTGTCTAAGATCACAAAGTAATAAGTTGCAGAGTCAGAATTCAAACCTCGGCAGTCTGGCCAGGTTCAAAAATCTTTACTATGTTATGCTTCTCTAATTTCCATTTGTTCCTGGTCAATAACTTCAACTCAGTATATCAAAATCTCAGGTCATCACTGAGCCCAGCTCTCTCACATCATCAAATCCTGTTGCTTCTCTCTCCTAAGGAGTTCTCTAACCTATCCATCCTCTCCCATTCTTTTTTTTAAAAAACAATTTATTGAAGTATATCATTCATACATGAACGTACATAAGCTATAAGTGTTCAGTAAATATCGTGAACTTACTAAACAAACATGTATAACATCATACAGGGCTCCCACACATCACACCCCCACAAACACCCTGCATTGTTGCGAAACATTTGTTAACATATCATGAAAGAGCATCGTCAAAGTATTACTACCAACTATAGTCCATATCTTCCTCCCCTGTACGTTTTTTTAAAGGATTTATTTACTTTTATCCATTTTTACCCCCCCTCCCCATTTTTGCTGTTTCCGTGTCCATTGGCTGGGCGACTCTGTGTCCATTTCCTGACCTCTCTCCTCATCCTTCTCCTATCTTCACTGGGATTTGATCCTCGGAACCTCCAATGTGGGAGAGAGGCATCCTACCACCTGGTTTTTCAGCGTGTCTTGGTTTGGCTCTCCCTTGTGTCACTCCTGTTACGTCATCATCTTGCTGCGTGGCTCACAGGGCCTGGCGACTCACCTGCTTGTGGGGTCTGGTGGCCCATGCGCCTTCTATATTTTTCTTTTTTAAAAATTTTTACGGGGAGGTCCTGGGGATTGAACCCAGTTGCCTCCATATAGGAGATAGAGGCCCAGCCATTTGAGTCACATCTGTCCCCCTGTTATATCTCTTAAGGTTGACCAAAGATACTTAGAGTTACAGTCATTTCCCATACAGGATGGTCATATAGTAAATCAGGCTTAGTTTATCACCAGCATTCTAAAAACCAGACCTAGGCAGAAAAACAAGGTCTGGGGACACATGCATGGTTTCTAATATAGGGAATGTTTAGCCTACCTTGATTATCACAGAATCAGGACAGCGAGCATATTCACATCCTTCCCATTCTTTAGAGTAACTATAATGTGGCCTTACCTAATTTAACTTCCTAGATGTCTACCCCACAATTTCCCTACAATTACACTACTATTAATACCCCCACTTTCTCCCAACATCTGTTTTTCCATTTTGCTGACTGTCTTTCCTTTTATGAGATACTCTTCTCTTTGGCCTATGTAAATCTTATCTATCTTTAAATTCCTTCTACTTCCATAAAGCTTTCTTCAACTCATTGAATATTTTATGATTGCGATGTCCTTTGAATAATATTAGTACTTCTTTTTAAAATTCACTTGTCAAGCATTTATTACTGCTGCCTTGTGTCTTTTGTTTCTTCCCCTTTCTAAGCTTGTGCATAGGCACCATTTTAGAAACTTCTTTGTAGTCACTAAAGCACTTGCACAATGTCTTGTACACAAAAGCATTTATTGACTATATGCTGATATTCATTTCATGTTTTTTAGAATGAAAGCTCAAATCTCCTATTTTTATTGTTTAATGGGTTTTTCTTATCAGATTTTGTCAACTAAAGTTGTATACTCTCTAAACGCAAGGTCCATGTTATATAGATGCAAAACCCACACACTACTTAGCAAACAGCTAGATATTTTTGGGGTTCTAAATAAATAGTTGATGATTATTAACATTCTTGTAATCTTAGACGTGCAATTACTAAAAGTATTCTGATGCGTATGCAGCAAATCCTAAGACATTCATTTTAAGACTCCACGACAGTAAGATACTAAACTATCCCCTTATATTGGTTAGCAATTTTTATTTCCATTTTTGAGAATTTTTCAAGCCTAGCATAGACTTTTGCAGCACCACCTTAATGTTGTCTGCTGACCCTGACCCCAGCAGTTGGCCTTCCGGGGAGACCGCCATCACGGGACTCTTCCCTGTCTTTTGGAACCTTTGTGCTGTGTGATTAATAAAGTGCATTTTGGCTCCTAAGTGCAGCTGTTGTTAGCAAAATAGAAGATAAAACCTCCTTTGGAGCCATTATGTCAAGGCTTAAAATGCTTTGAAATGTCTCTGTTCACAGGGAAGTTTTTGTCAATGTTCACAGTGTAGTTCCCCAAAGCTCAGAACCCTTAAAAGAAAAATCTATGACAAAAACTTTCAGAAGTTGATAAATTGACACAGCCACTATTTAAAATGAGCTATAATTACTTTTTCCCTAAAAAAAAAATGTAATGATAGAAGGCTAAGGCCTAAAACATTTGGGACTTTGCTTTAGTGTGATACTTTTGTTACAATTGATGAAATAATATTAATCTTATTGCAATTATACTATTAAAATGTAGTCCATAGTTTATATTAGGGTTCATTGTGTTGTACACTTCTTGGTTTTTAAAATTTTTCATTCTGCTTACATACATACAACAAAAATTTCCCATTTTAACCACTTTCAAATATACATTCAGTGTTGATAATTATATTCACAAAGTTGTGCTACCATCACCACCATCCATTACCAAAACTTTTCCATCACCCCAAACAGAAACTGCCAATTAAGCATTGACTCCCTCTTCCCTATCTCCACCCCAGCCCCTGGTAACCTGAATTCTAGTTTCTCATTCTAATTATTTCATATCAGTGAAATATTTGTCATTTTGTGTCTGGATTATTTCACTCAACATGATATCTTCAAGTTTCACCCCTGCAGTAGCATAAATCAGAAGCTCATTCCTTTTTACAGCTGAATAATGTTCCATTGTATTTATATACCATATTTTGTTTTTCCATTCATTGGTTGACGGACACTTGGGTTGCTTCCAGTTTTGGCAGTTGTGAATAATAATAGCTCTAATGTTTTGATTGATTTCCATGGGATCAACATTTTAAATATGGTGAGGATTAGATATAATGCACATGAAATGTCTAGCAAGGTTCCTGGCACACAACAAGCACCTTTTTTCTGTGTGTATACACACACACACACACATATATGCATAATGGAGCCTTCTCATCCATTATAGGTTATCAATAAAAGGACCGATTGGTTCTCCTGCTTCAAGGGATTCCACCCACCCACAATGCATGAGTTGAGGAATATGTACCTTTATGCTTAGAAATGTGTATTATGTTTTTTGAATATATACTTTTCAGAACATTTACTTTTTAAGGTATGATTCAAACTCTGTTATGCTGCGGATGTCATGGACTCACTTAGCTGCCTCTCCCGTCCTCACCTACCCGTCTGCTTTTCTATTGTTTGCAGCTGTTTCTATGGGTTTCCATTCTGCAGCCCCAGGTGAGGTCTAAAGGATCAGCCTGACCCTACCTTAAACCCAGGAACTGGGAGTGAGCGCTCCTGCTGCTCCTTACTGGTAGGTCCCTCCCCGTGGGTTAGAGGAGCGCCACCCCGTTGGGCAGCACGGATTCATCTCTCCTTTCCATTACAGGTGGGTGTGCAGGGCAGCCATTTGCTGACCCCGACCCCAGCCGGCGGCCTCCCGGGAGACTGCTGTGAGGGGACTCTTGGACGCTTTGTGCTGTGTGTGCAATAAAGAGGCCATTTGCAGAAAGTTTCCGGAGTGCCTGAGCCCGGGTGGCCACGAGCAGCCCACAGCAACTCGCTCCACGACAGTGCTAACGGAGCAGGGGGTTGGTGTCTTGCGAGAAAGAATTCAAGGATGAGCCACAAATTAACTAAGCAAGTAGAGAATTTGTTGGGGGGTAAAGCAAGAGAACAAAAGCACACCCCCTCTGACATCCTCAAGGGAGAGCAGTGCGAAGTTCAGCCCTGCGGCCTGTGTCTCATGGAGGGACAGGACTCCAGGGCCTGCACTGATTGGCATATTTGAGACGAGCAGGGGGGCTCTGCGGGGCGATTTGCTTTGCTTAGGGGTGTGGGGGTTGCTGTCCGGTGGCCACTGGCTTCTGGCTGCTGTTCGAGCTCTGCAGGGCATGTGGGCTGATGGTGACTGGCCTCTGGGCAGTCCACTAGACGTGAGGTAGCCTGAAACAGATGGGGGTGCGGGAGGGGGAGCCCCTCCTGCGCCTCTTTCCCGCCATGGAGTGGTGTTGCTGGCTGACTTCTGATAACGCAGCCCTCGGGAGTGAGCTGTGAGCCCCTCCTAACTGCCTGTGTGACTCAGCAGGCCATTGCCCCAGTTTCTGTTTGTGTGGCTTTTATTAGGTTTTCTGCCCCTTCTTCCTTAGGTCCCTATTCTATCCTGCCTCAACATGTTTGAGGCAAGTTTTAAAAAAAAACGTGTAGGGGCCGGCTGTATAGCCCAGTGGATAGGGCGCCAGTTTACCATGTGGTAGGCCCTGGGTTTGGTCCCCGGGGCCTCTCCGGGCGGGCAGCAGATGGCTTGAGAAGGCAAAAGCTGCCACGGGCAGGGCAAAGCCGCCACGGGCAGGGCAGATCAGCCCACAAGCCAGGTAGGCCGCCTGCGAGTGGGCAAGGCCAGTGCTCACCGGTGAAGCTGACTTGGCGTGTCACCGCAGGGGTGGGGGGTCGGCGGGGGGAGACAAAAAGCAGAAAATAAAAAATAAATCTTAAAAAAAAACCAGGTAATATATTGTACTAGGTACCATGGAAGTCCTTTTACTATAAAAAATTAGTTGTTTAAATAGATATGGCAGTTTGAACTTCACTGTATTCCAAAAATTTTTCTCAATTTTCCTTTTTTAGCACTGAAGTGCCATCATAATAAGTTCATCACAACAGAAAGAAAAAAGGCTCCCACTTTTGCAACTCTTTCTCCTTTTTCAATCCACAAAGTGATTTTGTGGTAGGATTCTGAGGTTTGGCTAACACATTCCAATGTGTCTTTAAAAACTGCTTCTGAGTTTGTTAAGAACTTGGATGTGAAGTTCCTTTGCTCAATAATTTTTCTTACAAAGACAATACACCTAGAAGAAAAGTTTAACATCAAGATAAAATTGTTAATGCAACAGTTTATACTTGAAATTAAATTAAATTTACAAAATATTTAGTGTCCTTTAGGCTTGGAAAGATACTGTATTTTGGCAAGTTTGAAAGAAAGTAAGAAATATTGTTAGATTCAAATGAATGAAATACATTATTTAGTTGAATAAATATCCCTTGAGAATTTGATATGTGCAAGGCACTTTGGTAAGCACTGTGGGAGTTACAAAGATAGACAAGATAAATATTTTAAATCTAATTAGAAAGGAAAAAGCATTCACAAATAACACAGGAAAGTAAATAAACTGAATGCTATGGAGGTGACGATATTGATAGATTAATTCTTACTGGGAAGAGGGAAGAGGGAAGAGGGAAGAGGTTTTTGTTTATTTTACTTATTTTTTAAAGATTAATTTTTTGTTTATTACATATCCCCCCACTTTCTGCTTGTTCTTGCTGTGTTCATTCTTGCGTTCTTCTGTGTCTGCTTATCTCCCCCTGGTGCGGTGACCTGCTGAGTCAGCTCACCGCGCGGCAGCCTGCCTGCTCGCGGCGGCTTGCCTTCTCAAGGCGGTCTGCCTGCTCAAGGAGGCCCTGGGAACTGAACCCGGGGCCTCCTATGTGGTAAACTGGCACCCTACCAATTGGGCTACAGCCGGCCCGGGGAAGAGGTTTTATATGAAACTAAATCTTAAAAGATTTTGAAAATTACAGATCAGGGTAGGATGGTGGAAAATTCTATTCAGAACAACATGAACATGAAAAATTTAGTTTAGTTATAGATTTCTAAATTGGTTAATCATATATTTTTCATTTATTACTTTTTTAACAAAATTATGGGGGATTATAGATTAAAAGAAAATAAATTGGAGTTAAATCTTTTTTTGGAGTGAAAAATTTTTCCTTAGTTTTAAGAACTTGATTTGTGTTCATAAGAGCAATAAATCAGAAAATTACAAGAGGCTTCCTGGCATAGGAAGCAAATATATTGAAATTCCAGAATCTGGAACAAATTAATTCTTAGTAATCCACATATTATAGTCCCAACAAAGAATAATGAATTCTTTCATTTTTTAGTGATTCATATGTCTTTGGAGAAATTCTCTTTCTTTAAGCCGTCTGTACTGACACATAGAAGACTAATTCAAAGGTAGAGCATACTACTCAAGGTTTCTTCTTCCCTCCCGCTCACCCTCCCTCTCTCTCTCCCTCCCTCCCTCCCTTCCTTCCTCTCTCCTTCCCTCCCTCTCTCTTTCTTTCTCTCCCTTCCCTCCCTCCCCTCCCTTCCTCCTTTCCTTCCTTCCTTCCTTCCTTCCTTCCTTCCTTCCTTCCTTCCTTCCTTCCTTCCTTCCTTCCTTCCTTCCTTCCTTCCTTCCTTCCACCCCCTTATTACTTTAAATATATATGCATATATTCTATTCTGTAATTTATTTATGCTGGAACCTAGTTTGACAAATTGGTAGAAAAACTTAAATCTTTATTACATAGGACATATAATTTAAAAAATTGAAGCATAAGCTTCTTAGCTTTTTTTATGCACTGGACAACATTAGAATAATAAGGTCGGATTTGGCAATATTCATTAGTAAGTTACTATGTAATAAAGGATTTCATCTAATAGTAGTTAATCCCTAAAAATGAGTTAATAATGAGTTGATTATTACCTCATCCCATTCCTCATTGCAGACTATATGAGGTAAAATGTATTTAGTGGTGGGAGTGAAACAAATATTTTTAAAGGATGGCTTGATATATACATTCAATACTATTTAAGTCTGTGAATTTTATAACATTGCAGGGCCTTTGGTCATGAAGGACTCTTCAGTTTTAGAAACTATGCAATTTGGTAACATATGCCTGCCTCATATTACTCTTCTGAAGCAAGCTGGAGAAATAAAAATCTTTTTCCCAATGAGGATGTGCTAATTTTCAGCTTCACGATGTGAGTCTATGTTGGATGTTCTTCTGTTTGGTCTAATATCTAGTTCTTTAAACATTTCCCTCTGACTTGAGTACTATGGAAAAAAATGTGGGCTAGTACCTCTTCCTCTGACATATGGAGACATTCAGCAGATTGGGTTGTAGTTTTGTGGTGGAAAAAGGGAGTCAGTCAAGAGATGGAAATAAATGCATGCTATGACTTTTAGTTATATTTTGCCCTGAATTTCCAAAAAAGAGTGTGAGACAAATAAACAGAACGCAGAAGCAGCATACTATAGCAGAAAGAGCATGGGTTTTTGGAGTTAGAGGGATCTGGCTCCAACTCATAACAACTTCTTAGGCTCTCTGCTCCTCCATCTGTAAACTGTTGAGAGTCATATCTGTCTTTTAGGGCTGTTATCAACATTATAGATAAAGTTTTAAGTCCAAGGTGCTTGGTACATGGCAGGCATTTGATAATAACAACAACAACATTTAATTTAGCACTGTCATGAAGCAGTTTGTTCAAGTGCTTGTTATTATTAATTAGTATAAGAACTAACGGAATTCATTTATTCAACAAATATTTATATCACTATGTATCAGGCACTGTTCTAGGCACTTGAGATACATCAGCACAAAATAGACAAAATTTCCTGCTCTCGTGGAGCCTATATGCTACAAAGGTGTAGATAGACAATAAAAAAATAAGCATAATAAACAAGTAAATCACGCAATATGACAGAAAGTGACAAGTAAAAGTAGAATGGGGTAAAATGGAGAGGTGGAGTATGTGAGGGGGGTTGCACTGTGAACAGACCTCCCTGAAAACTTAAGATTAAAGCAAAGACTTGATGGATGTGAGAGAGTAAGATCTGAGTTATGATTTAAAAGAATCACTGTGGCTGGTTGTTGGGAAATAGATGGTGGGAGGGAAAAATAAGATAAATAGCTGTTAGGAGGTAAAATTGACCAGAACTCTGGACTAAGGTTGTAGAAATGAAGTTAGTGAGAATTGGTTTTATTGTGGATACATTTTGAAGGTAGAATCAAAAGGATTTTCTGAAATTGCGTGTGCAATGTGAGAAAAATAAGGAGTCAAAGATAACTCCAAGATTTTTGGCCTATGCAACTTAAAGGTTACTGTCGCTATCAGATTACAGGTAGGCTGAAGGAGTGGAAGGTCTGGGAGGTTGGTGTGAGGAGTCTGGTTACAGGCATATGGAGTTTTTTTTTTTTTTTTTTTTTTAAAGATTTATTTATTTTATTACATATCTCCCCTTCCCCCCCGTTGCGGCGACGTGCCGAGACTTGGTCACTGCGCAGGCGCGGCTTTCCCCGCTTGTGGGCGGCTTCTGCTTCTATTCACGGCCGGCTCTTGCTTCAGTTCGCGGGTGGCTGGCTGCGCTCCATTCGCGGGCGACCTGCCCTGCCCGTGGCGGCTTTTG
>PVKH010041454.1:0-10939 GCA_004027955.1 Chaetophractus vellerosus
CCCCCCCCCCACATACACACTTATTCTCATCTGCCCTCATCTGTGATTGGAAACATTTGTATACAACAGATACATTAAACTCAAAGTTTTAAAAATTGAATTAAAGTCATGAACCATAATCCAACAATACTAGAATTTTCCTTCTGTGGCGTGGAGGGAAATGAGAGGCAGACATCTATTAATCTGTCAAAGTTAGAATTTAGAAAAAAATATAAATCAATAGAGTTAAAGAAGCGAAAATTTTAATTATTTATATATCACTGGCTTTATGAAGCATTTTCACAGTTCTTACTGCATTTGATCCTCACAATATCCTGTAAAGTTGGCACAGTAGGCATTAATAATTCCATTCTGAGGGGGAAGGAGACCAGAGACCCAGAGATAACAGCAAGAAAGTTATTGTTATTGCTTACTAGAGACAGAACTTTTAGCCAGGTGTTCCTAACTCAGGATAAAAGTGTAATTTCAAAATGGTTAAGATAAATCGATAACATAATTCTACATTCTTGTAATTGTAGGGAATAGCCAATAGAAAATTTTGGAGTACGGCCCTAACTTTTACCTAATACATTGTCTCATTTGCATGTAAGAGTCTTATACATTATTATAAGGAAGGCATAAATTGGAGTTTTAAAGTGTTATTCGTGCTAAGATGTTTACTATTCTTTGGGATTGGCAACAAATTATTATTATAACTGCTGTTGCTATTATTATTGCAACTAATGATCATAACACTCATGATAACAATAATGATAATGGTTGCTTTATTTACAACTTTTTTCTACATACCAGTCTGGGAATTTTATAAGTTTTTATTTTTTGAAAAAGGAAAATATGTAAAACCCTGACTATATTTCTCACCAGTGGAACAATATAAACTTGAGAAACTTAATTATGGTTTCATGGAAATTTCTTTATCGATTTCTTCTTGATAATTCAATTCAATCGACTTTGTTAATTTTACACTTTACTGTGATATATGATTTATAAAATAACTTCCTGCAGTTTTGAAATTCTACTTCCATCTCTTTCATTGCTGAGAAAGAAAAGTTTTCAGGTCTCATCATCATCCAAGTATCATAATTTTCCTATATTTAGAGAGTGTGGTGCACTCCCTTTTTTGACATCTAAAGTTAGAATCGTGCATCATTTCATATAACTTCATGTTAAAATGAACATTTCCAGTTTGGATTTTTCTAAGATATTCAGCTAAATGATAATGCTCACATGGGCAGAGGGATTCTGAGTTATATAATTACTTGCTACGTTGATCTAAAGGCTCCATATTGATCTACTGGGTAACATGATATTCATTTTTGAAAAATACTATAATGTGTGTTATGAAAACCATCTAAATATATTTACATATTAGGTGTTAATATCTCCTTTAGAACTTTTAAATCCCTTTTACATATCTACACAATGGACTGAATAATTTAAAAATTGTATGTTGAAGAAACAATTTTCTTCTTTTTCCCCAAACTAAACATAAAAATGATAAGAAATAGGAAATTAAGAGTATGTCATTTTCATTCTTAATTCATTTCCTTTCTAGATCATAGTGTGGCTACTTTATACTTTAAGACAAAAAGAGGATTTTAAATTCTTAACACATATAAAATTAACTAAAATTATGCATATATTTTATCATTTTATCATTTCCATTAATTTTTAAAAAGTGTTTATATTTAAATGCACTTGTCATGTCATAGCAATTATTGAATAAAGGAAAGTCTGTTTAAGACAGTAAATATAGACAAGTCTGAACACTTCTTGAGGCAATCTGGGTTTAAAAATATATCTATTATAAAAGTTTCTGAAGACTTGGGAAGCCTTTTGCTCTGTAATGATATTCATTCATATACAATATGTTGAGCAAAAGACATGGCCATCACCTGAGTTATATTCTCTGGTTATCTTAGTCTTAGCATGGAAAAACAAACCCGGTTACATGCTGTACATTCAAATTCAAATTCTCCTGCATAAGATGTTCTACATGTGTATCTATATATTGTTTTGCCAATTAATTCTTTCTAGCTTAGAGTATTTTCTCAGCATACTTCAGTATAAATTTAAGTTCCCTTTTCTTAATTGTAGCAAAGTGGAAAAATCTGAAAGAATAGCCAAAAATGCATGTGTGTGGTGAGTGTCTGCGCAGTGGGAAAAAGGTAAGAGGGTGGAGGTTGCATGCAATTCTAGACAGTAAGCATTCCTGATCTGATATTTTCAAATAGTTTCAAAAGTCATTAAGTCAACTTGCAGTTTTGAATTTTTGCAAAAAGTAAATTTACAGCTGAAAAAAAAGACTAGCATAATTATGATTCTACAGAGTAGGAAATAGAGCTATACCGGTAAGTAGAAGGAAGTAATGACAGAAATGAGTCTAGAACTGGATATTTTGATTCCCAATTCAAGGCTTGTTCCTTTATGCATTGCCTGGTTAACCTGAGACTTTTGCTTAGTGTGGACATTTTGAAATTACCTATCACCTGGTCAAATTGCCATTTTGACCAGGGAAGTTTGAAATAGATATTTTAGTAATATACTATAGAAGAACAAAAAGTTTATCTGTTTTAACATCAGATTTGACTAAATATATAGCCTTGTAAAATAGGTATGATACCCTCAAATTTTACATCACTTACATTTATCATACTTCTTTGGCTTTTTGTTTGACCAGCTGCAGATTCATTGAGATATTTTACCTTGAAGTGAACATAGAGCATCTGTATAATAGTTTGTTTAGTTACTGATTTAGGTTATCACATCTATCAAGTGAAAATTTTCTTAGTTATTTTGGACATCCTTGAAAATTTAAATTCTTGTTTAGTGCATTAAAAAACTTTTATCAACCCTAGGCTTGAATTCATTCTACTAGTTACATGCTCAATGAAAACTAGGGATCTGTCTGCCTGGTTTGATGCTGAATTCCCAACCTCTAAATCTCTGCCCGTCACATAGAAGCCTTTCAATAAATATTTGTTGAAAGAATGAATGAATCACTGCTACTTTTCTAAGGGACTTGTAAAAAAATGGTAATGAATTTTTTTAGTTTCAGAATATTTCTAAGAACTTCTGATTTGCTTAGTGAGAGAAAAAAAATTGGGGAATTTGATTGTTGAGGCAATGGATTCTATACTCATAAAGTGAAATTGATTCTATGTTTGGAATCCTGTATGAATAAAAAGGTGATGAGCAAGCAGTCTAGTTTTGACTGATGCTTCACATGAAAAGTCCTACTGATATTGAGCTGTATTTCTTCTTCTGGATATAGTCATCCAGGTTAAAATGTTAGAATGTATGAATTATTTTTTGCTCAGGAAACTATGGTTCTTGATTTAGTTTTATTGTCAAGGACCAACTTGTGAGGAGAATGTCAAACTTTCACACTATTCTTTTTAAAATTTTTGAATTAGATAAGTATTAGAATACCAGCCAGGAGGTAATTTTACCTTAGGTTAGTGAGGATAGAAAACTATCCATCATTCTGAATTCATTATGGCTAAGTAATGTAAGACAACAGTCATTGTTCTGTAATTTTCCTAACTTTTTTTTTAGTTTCAAATTTATTTAGAGAACATTTACTATGTTGCATATGTTTAAGATTAGTATATTCTTAAACAATGTATTTTTTCTAAAGTTGATGAACTAGATCAATTCATCAGCATGATAACACCCTGAAAACCCTAAAGGTGCTTTAAAAGCTAGTCTCACTTTAAACCTGAATTAAAGGGTTTTGTGGATAATGTTTAGATCATCCAAACATTACCAAGACTCAGGTATCAGAAAATTCAAAATAGACTGACAAAACCACTGCTCTGCACCTGGAAATACGGTATTATAACTATAGCTAATAACTCTATTATTAGTTTCCCCACTTGACTAATGAAAGAAATGAGGCACAGAAAAATGTAACTAGAAATAGTCACACTGCCGGTAAATGGTGGTTGTGAAGATTTGTACTCAGAGGAAACTTGAGGCAGATATTGCTAGTTTGACCTCTGTACTATTATACAAATTACAGCTACAACACATCTAAGAAACCTATAGCACAGGAATTGTTAACCAGGGGTCCATGGAAAGATTTCAGGGTGTCTGTGAGCTTGAATTAAGAAAAAATCAACTTAGTGTCTTTATTTTCTCTGACCTGTTGTAGCACTTCCTTCACTTACGGATGTATTCAATAAATTACAGTAGTATTCATTTCATATCACATTATAGTTGTTGCATATATCGAAAAACCACTTATGCTCATCCACACTTCGAAATTAAGGTAGTTGTTAGACCCATCCTAGATCACATGTGATCACAGAACAAACTATTGTGTGAAGTAATTGGTCAACTATCTGGCAACACAGAATAGGTAAACAGAAGGAGACCTCCCCAGAGGTGTCTTGATCTTTGAAGTATAGGGGCGCTGTTTTGCGAGAATAAATCACAGGGTTGGCACAAGTTATAGACATCAAGAATTTCACTCTGCACAGTTATAATCAATGTAACTATAAGGAAAAAAATTTAAAATACAAAGTGAAAAATATAATCTCACAAAATAAAATATGCTTGAAATACATAACACATTCAACACGTGCTGTGTGATTAGCGATTTCAACCCAGCCATTTGTGTTGAAAATTTGTTAACCGTGACATCAGCTGCATTTTTAGGTAATCAATTATATTGAAGAAACACAATTATGATGTTATAATTAATAACCAAAACATGAAAAATAACAGGTCGAAATTATTTTATGTGACAAACACAAAGATGCTTGCACATTTTATCCAGAAGACACAGCATCCTTTGTTGCGCAGAGAAAATGTGCATACTTTTCCTGCCAGCTTGAAAAATCTGTTACCTAATCTGTGCTGGCAACTCAACACCTAGAAGTCGTTCAGCTACCAAATGGTGAAGTCCAGCATGCTTAGTTTGGTGGCCCACTGTGTTTCCCTGTCTACAATTGTTTGTTATCAACTAAATGAAAGTAGGTAAGTTGTTTTCATTGATAAAATTTTACAAAACTGGTCAGTTTCAGTGAGAATTCATAACTTTTCATAAGTAGGTTACTTTTAACACGAACAGACACACTGGCTACGAGAGTAAATTAGGCACGCCCACCGTGAGTCTGTTGATCCATGCAATCGACGTTTGTCTTCCAGTCGCTGATATTACAGCGTATAACTGTCTGTGATCCTAGCGATGTCTGCAAATGTCCACGTGCATTATACGTTTTTCTTTTGTGGCTAGGTTGCTAGGAAGGTTCTGAAATCCACATGACTTTAAGTGCAATTCCAGGAAAGACACTGAATTCCAGAAAGGGCACTAATCCTGATCTGCTGCTGTAATCTGCGTGTCTATCCGAGAGTTAAAATCACTTATTTATATGCATATTTATCAAACAAATTAGTTAAAAACCTTACAAAATACCGAGTGTTAAAAACTATCAATTAAATTATATATTTTAGTTTACAGACCCCATTTAAGTTGAAATGTCTAAGAAAAGGAAGTATGATGAAAGTTTTGTATTATTTGGTTTTATTTTATTCATGAACATGATGGAACTCAAAACTTGCAGTGTTTTTTGTGCTGTAAATGACCGTTTGAACAGATGTTGAACCGTGTTAGGTTATCAGGTATTGAAATTATGAGAAAGTTATAAAATGTAATTTTGAATAATCCTAAAATTTAATTTAGAGACATGCTGATGTTGAGTGTCATAAAACTATCTGCAGCTACCTTCTGAGACGTGGTTTTCACCTGACTGGCAAAGGGTACTGTGGAACAAAAAAGTTAAAAACCCCTGCTATACGCAATCCATACAGGACCCTAAGTAATATTATGGTGTTTTATTGGCCAAAGTCCCAATTTCAACTACCTCTCCAGGTTCTAGATTCAAGACTTTTCCAAAACTGCCTCATTAAAGAGGGATAGGACAAAGGCTTACCAGGTGGTTCATATTTGGGGAAATTTTATAAATTAAAAATAATGATGCATTTATAATAATCTATGCATGTATAATATAATAATATTACAACAAGCAATTTTATACACTACTGTGAAATTGTCTCATTAGACTGGTGTTTGGTATGGACTATAATTTTTTTTTAAAAGATAATGAATGTGGTAGATGAATTAGTCAGAGATCTCCATAAAAACAGAACAGAACAGACAGAGATTATATAATATATATACATAGGTATTAAGATATTTATTATAAGGATTTGCTCAAATAAGTGACCATGAGAGGATTGGCAAGTCCAAATTCTGTAGGGCAGGCCACAAGTGAGAACTCAGTGGTGACACTGAACTCCCTAGGAGAAACTGAAAGCCTGGAACCCAAATGAAGGTAATGATGAATTCCCCAGGAAAAGCTGGCTGATTGAAGTAGAGATAGAAATTCTTTCTTACTGCTGTAATCATCAGTTCTCTCTTTAAGGCCTTTGACCGATTGTATGTGGAGACTTCTCATGGCTTAAGGCAATCTCCTTTGTTGATTATAGATATATTCAACCACAGATGCTAAGAAATGCCCTCACAGTAACCATCAGGCCAGTGCTTGCAAGTTGACACATGAAGTTGACCCCTTGTCAACTTGGCACCCATATATATCTCCTTAAACCATACTTAATCTCTAAATAAAGACAATAACATAGTTATTATGCTTTCCCTGAACACGATTCAATTGTATTGCATTCAACTGGAAATGCACTAACTTTTCCCCAGAAGAGGATGCAAGTCCTTAGGTAACATTCAGTCTTAAACTTGATATCCCATAACTTAAATACTATGATATAAAGTTAATACAATTTATGTTCTATGATAAGGGGGTAAGAGAGGGGAAATTGAAGATATTTGCTCTATGTATATACACAAACACATTCATTCATTCTCTTAACAATTACAATCCTCATTTCTGTAACTCGGTCACATGGTTTTCATTCCACAGTCAGGAAACTATGTGGGGATTCTGCCTGTTTCTGAGTATTCCAATTATGCATTCCAGAACTGGGGAAATAACCACAGAATGGGTTTGGGGACCCACTGGTCCCACTGTGAGATGGATCTGAATTAAAACTGCATTGATCACCTGATCTCCATAAGCCCCTACTCTGACTGATGGGCCACAGAGGTGTTTTTTTATTCTCCTGGAATTAATGTCAGTTATCCTCACTAACTAAGGTAAAATTACCTGCTGGCTTGTATTCTAACTGCTCAAAAAAATATATTTACCCAATTCAAAAATTTAAAGAAAGAATAGTGTAAAAGTTTGATATTCTCTCTCTTACAATTTGGTCCTTGACAATAAAATTAAATCAAGAACCATAGTTTCTTGAGTGAAAAATAATCCAAACATTCCAACATTTTAAGCTGGATGAATATGTTTATAAGCAGACAGTATCTACTAATCCATGAAACTTCTGATTATTTCCTTTTCTCCAATGCATAGTTTCCTTGGTAAAAGGTTGTAGATGCTTTGGGTGAAGGCTAGGAGGAAGATTAACAATATAAATTTTTGGCATTGTGTCAGCATCCTTCCCCAAGGGGACGTGGCATTCCTTTCATTCAAGGGGTTCTAAGTCTGTAACCTGTCTCAAGTCTGGGAATTTATTGAGGAGCTATGATTCTCTGTTTTTGTGTCATAGTTTGACTTTTGTTCACTTGAACTAGAACTCTTGTGCATATAAAGATCAAGTAATAATTTACTAGACTGCCCATCTATTCCACTTCTAGGTACCCCATGATCTACTAGGCAATGCCATATGTCTTTGTGAGTGACTATTTTGATTACTGTTTTAAGTTTGATGTCCATTATAGTAGCCATGCCCACTTGGTCTTTGGTAATTCAGTGTCATCACTTGGCTGCTGTCAACCCAGGATCTGATCATCCCCATTATATTTAAGGATCCAAGTTCAGTGGCAGCAGTTCCCACAGTCATATCTGGTCTACAGACAGGAGGGACCACAGAGCTCTTCAGAGATGATGGAGCTGCTCTCACATATGTATTCCTCATAGTTGTTGTAAAAGGTGTGTCTTCTGGACATTCCTGGGGTGGGTGAGTATTTCTTACATGATAAATATACTCTTACATTCCATTCTCTCTAAGATCCTTATCTATGCTATAATACCAGAGCAGTTTTGTCATTTTCATTTTTTGCCCATGCTTTAGCCAAATGCCCAAACTGTTAGAGCCCTTTTTAATCCCTTAAACTACAACATCTACTCCAGAATCTTTGTTTAGTGGGCCCATATCAATAAATTCAGCCTCTTCCTTCATTTTCCATCCACCATTATCACACTCCTTTAACATCCATTCCCATACACATTTCTCTGATCTCTCTCTATATAAATTGGAAAAAATCATGCAGTTCTTTTGGAGTGAAACACACTACCTCATGGGTCACACTTTGAGCCTACTTTATGGGGCCTTTTGGAACTTCACTCTAGTTATGGGTCCGGAAGAAAAGAGGGTTGATGGGCTTGAGTCATAAGAGGAATCAGCTGTATCTTATAAGTCAACTACCTCAGGGCATTTCATGGCAGTTTCATCTGGTGAAACAGGATTAATCCCTTCAGATGGAAAAGTGAAGGCTGTTTCCTCAGGGAAGCCACTTTCCCGCTTATCAGACACATCAGGGTTAATCTCTTCAAATGGAGGTAGATGGTTGATTCCTAAAGTGGGAACTGGAAATAGGGTGGCAGATTCCTCAGGTCAGACCATTACAGGTTTAACTGGTAAAGAACACTGCAGAATCTAGGGTTTCATGTCCCACAGTAATCATTATCAGCCTATATGTCACTCTTCCAATTTTTAGGAAGCCATGCCTTCCCAGTCAATGCCCTCACTTTAACATCAGACACCCTGCAAGTTTGGAAATTCAATCTGCATTGAATTCAGCTACTCACATGATGAGATTCTGTGTCTGGTTTTCAGAAATATCTAGTCTTTGGCTACAAGAAATAAAGGTTTGTGCTCGCTTTGGCAGCACATATACTAAAATTGGAATGATACAGAGAAGATTATCATGGCCCCTGTGCAAGGATGACACACAAATTCATGACACGTTCCATATTTTTAAAAAAAGAAAGAAAGAAAGGTTCTTTCAGGGTATACTTTCAGGAAACTTTCATGTCTTTTATCCACTGGTAATTTTGAAGTCCTGAGCTCATCCATTTCTTTAACAACTTTATTCAGTGTATTTAGGAACATCCAGCCAACATCATTATACATTTTAACTTCATAAAACTCTGTTAAGGTATCAAATACACTGTTATCCACAGTCTTGCCTCTTATAAGCATTTGAGTAGCAGTATACAATGGTGATATTTTTCAAATCTCTATTTCCATTTCATGCCATGGACTGTAAATGGCCTTTTGATCACTGGAAACAGTCATTAGTGCCTTTTAATCTAATCAGATTAGAGAACCAATTTAAAAAAACCCACATAGAACCAATTCAGAATCTCATCCTTAAGATTCTGTCCCTCAAGAACAACTCTTGGCACCAAAATTATCTGGATTAGGGTTCTTCAGAGAAGCAAAACAGACAGAATATATATTAAGAGATTTATTACAGGAGTTTGCTAAGGCAACCATGGGAGGATGGGCAAGTCCAAGGGGCAAGTCGCAAGTTGGGAACTTAATGATGATGAATTCCCCAAGAGAAGTTGGCTGGGTGAAGCAGAGATAGAAATTCTTTCTGACAGCTGAGATCCTCAGTTCTCCCTTTAAACCATTCAACTGTCCAGATGAGGAGACTTCTCTCACTGATGAAGGTAGTCTCTTTTGTTGATTAAAGATGAAATCTGGACCCGGCTAGATAGCTCCGTGGATAAGAGCGCGCTGGGGTACCACATGGGAGGCCCTGGGTTCGGTTCCCGGGGACCTCTCCGAGCGGGCAGACGGCCTTGAGAAAGGCAAGCCGCCATGGGCGGGGCAGAGCCGCCGTGGGCAAGGCAAAAAGCCGCCACGGGCAGGGCGGAGACCCCACGGGCATGGCAAAGTCACCCGTGAAAAAGCGGAGCTGCCGCCTGCGAACCGCCGCGGAAGCCAGGCAGCCCGCAAAAAACATGGAGGACTGCTGCCCGCAAAACATGGAGCAGAGCCGCCCGTGAAAACAGAATGGAGCCACCCTCGAACGGAGTGAGCCGCCACCAGGGAGGGCCGACTCGGCACGTCGCCGCAAAGATGGGGGGAGACAAGAAGCAAAACATAGAAAAACACAGAAGAATGGACACACAGCAAGAGCAAGCAGAAGGGGGGGGGCGGATATGTAATAAAAAAAAATCTTAAAAAAATAAAAAAATAAAAAAGATGAAATCTGCCATAGATGCAGCCAGCTGACTATGATTTAAATCTATGAAACAACCTCACACGGTAACAATCAGGCTAGTGATTGCTTGACCAAACTACTGGACACCATAACTAAGTTAACGTATGAAATTAAACATCACACTAGAGTTTTAAAATATTTCCAAGAACTTTAGAATTCTTTAGAGATTGGGAAAAATGTAGAGAATAATCATTATACAATTAATAGCTTCTATACTTACAGTGTGAAACAGTCAATATGTTTAGAATTCTTAGCCTGGAAGATACATGGAGGTGCAAGAAGTTAAGTTTTTATGGGTAAGTTGAAGTCAAGTTGTAAGGGCATTAAAAACTGGGTTGGCAGGGCTGGCTGTATAGTCCAGTGGATAAGGGCACCGGTATACCACATGGGAGGCCCCAGGTTCGGTTCCCGGGGATCACTCCTAGCGGGCAGACCGCCTTGAGAAGGGCAAGCTGCCGTGGGCAGGGCAAAAAGCTGCCACGGACAGGGCAAAGCCGCCATGGGCAGGGCAGGTCGCCCGCGAATGGAGCGCAGCCAGCCACCGGCGAACTGAAGCAGAGCCGGCTGTGAATGGAAGCAGAAGCCGCCCACAAGCGGGGCAAAGCCGCCTGC
>PVKH010041455.1:0-10936 GCA_004027955.1 Chaetophractus vellerosus
TTAAGATATATTGGAACTTCATGATAATTCTTAGGGATGTGCTAAAAGTGCCCCTGAACAGTGAGGATGAGTTATAATATGGTTAATTTTTTCACCAATAAGCTCTCAGTTGTTTCCATAAAAGGTGAAGCTTGCATCAAAATCTTCTGCACTGGAAAAAAGTTTCTCAGACCCTGTAGCACCCACAAGTGCAATTTCACACTGTCAAGCCCCACATTTTTGAAAAACAACTAAAGTTATTGTGCACAACAGAACTGGACACTAAGTTCTATTGCTTAACAGGAATTAACTCGTTTAGTTCTCATAGCAATCCAGACAAAATGGTACTACCATCATCCCACTTTATAGATGGGCAAGCTGAGGCACGGAAGGACACTTGTCCAAGCTCACTCAGCTGGTAAGGACACAGCCTGCACTCTCCTGTACCACGCTGCTACCTTACTAACACTAGTGCAATGCTAGCAATGAGCAGTAACACGCAAATAAAAAGTGACGGAATGAAGCTGGTGAAGAAAAACATTCCTTCAAGAAATCCCTTTGAAAGATAAAAAGAAAAAGAAATCCAGCCCTGCCATATGTTAACATAACCAGGATTTTCAATACGTGGGAAAGTCCCACTGTGGCTTTTCATAAAGTAGTTCTTGTTTCCATTTAGTCCCTCATTTTTGGACTCCGTTGGAAAAAGAGTGAAGGAATGCCAGTAAGATAGGACAAGCCTTGGGGCAATCTGTGGTACTCAAAAGATGGAGTACCAACTCTTGCCATCCAGATAAGAAAGCGATCCCTCATGATACTAGCAACTAAAGCTTTAATCCTTTCTTAAGAGTAAACTAAATTAAATTAGCATTTCTATGGGAAAATAACTGTAATGCCAGAAAAGCAGGACAGTCAACCTTCTTGAAAAATTAGAAAGAAGAAAAAGATGATGATGATGAAAGAGAAAAAAGTTTTAGGGTAAGAATAAGTGAAAGAAAGAAAAGACTATTAACGTCAGCCACCTTCTCTACAATGAGGAATTCCGCGACCTGATGAATTGTCCATGACGAAACTCCAGCACCCCTTAATACTGCCGATTAGAACACAATCCATTATTATATTTCTGTAGCGCCCTTCGTGCAAGCATCCCATGGTGCTTTACAATCGTTATGAGTTAAAATTAAAACTGAAGCACATACAATTCCTAATAGAATCATTTTAAAAATGCTAAACAGAACAAATAACTTTTAAGTCTAGATTTAAAAGTCCCAACAGCCAGAGCGTTCCTTACTTCAATTGGCAACGAGCTGCAGAACTGGGGAGTAAAGCGGCTGAAGGCTCTCTCCTGTTATGCTAAAGGCTCTCTTATGTTTTTATACTCAAAGCACGTTATAATCAACCAGTTTCCAATGAAAGAGGGAAAAATTGGGTGCATGTATCTGTTTGTTTTGCTTATTCTCAATTTAGTTTTTTTTTTTTTTCATTTGTTTGGGGCACAAATCTGCCATGAAATAAAGCAGGTTTAAAAACCAAAAGCAGATAGAACCCAACCTGAAATTTAAATAGTAACTCCAAGAAGAGATGCTCAAAAAGCACTATAAAACTATTTCTGCTTTAGCAAGAAAATCAGTTTGATTAGCAAGATTTGGTTCACTTTTTTTGAACAATTAGAAAAGAACATTTAATAGAATTTCTTTCAGTCCAGGTCTACTCCTAGCCCTGGCAGTATTTATTATTCTGTGCATTGGGGGGGAAAAAAAGGAAGGGGAAATGCTCTCATGATATGGTAATTTTCCTTGCATTAGTGATTTTGAGGTCAAAGGAAACCTGTTCAGATCTAAAACAAAGCCTAGGTAAAAATCTATTAAGTGAAAATGAAGTACTTATACAATGTTAAGCACCCTCTAAATTGGCATGGCTTAAACTCTTTTATGTTTTACTACTGTGAAAAGATAGTGGCTATAAAATATTTGAGATCAATCCATTTTAAGTTAGATGCTTTATTAAGTTTGGCTTTTCTGATTAATATATTTGAGAGGTTACAGAGTGCTAACATCAAGCTACAGTAAAATCCTCATTTATCCAAATTGGCTTAAATGAGCCTGGAATCCTCGATACAAAAAAGGAAAACTTGCAATCTGGAGGACACCTCTATTGTAGATAATATAATTATAATATTAACACAGAACAATGATGTCATGGTCTAAATTGAAAGAGGGGCAAGAATGATGTCTTTACAACTGGTTCAAAAAAAGCGGGCAGAAAAATATATGGTGGAAGTTTAGCACTTCACACAACTGCCCATAAGACTGGTTTACCATCTCCTTTAGGTACCTTGCCATCAATAATTGCTAAAAGTGCCAATAATATCCAACCAGTATCAAGTATTTGAGAGCCTGGCAGAGTAGAGATTCAGAGCCTCCAATTCCCATGGTCAGTGGGATAAGAACTGGGGTAGGTTTTGTAATTTTAAAAAGGAAAAGAAAGATGCTACATGGAGCTTCTCAAAATACATGGTGTTCAACAAGAGTCATAATTTTAAATTGGGAAGAGACAAGTACAAAATCCTATCAGCACATCTCAAATAAGAAAATTTCTACTTTTAAGTGGAGCTGCTAAGTTTTATCCTTATCCATCAGATCTGGCCAGTTCAAAGACTAAGGTCTGTTACTTTCAAGTAGAACAAGAAATTCAACTGCCCATTGTTTCCAATGAAAATGCCTAACATTATGTTGGATTTCAAAATTAAGGGCTGTTAGCATGACTACCTACCAGTCCTGGTTGTGGGACGGCAGAGTGAGGACCGCATGCTGCCCATGCAATTCTTTTGGGTCCTCCCAGATGCCACATCATCTCTAAAGTCAGTCCTGGTGATCTAACTCACCCTCTCACTCCCTAAATTAGGGAGACTAGTCAATGTACAATCAACAAAACCAGACACAAAAACAACATGCTAAAGGATGTGTAACACGTGTTACAGAAAAATTCCAGTAGTAAGAAAAAAGTACAATTGGAAAACTACAAGTAGGTATCAGTACTTCAGAGAAATCAAAGTATTTCATAAAACATCTAATTGAGGAAAGGCTTTTTTCCTCTCTCACTTCATCCATCCATCCATCCATCCATCCATCTGACCAAGAGGGACACTTGGTTAAGCTCCCAGGCTCTACTTTTCCACCTATATAACCATGGACACGCATTTAACCATTCTATGTCTCAGGTTTCTATGTAAAAATGAGGATATAAAACTATTTACCATCTAGGGTAAAAGAAAAGTTCTTGGTATATTGAAAGGCACTAAATGAAATTAAACTATTATTATTTCAAATATTAAAATGCATGGGGAGCGAATGTAGCTCAAGTGGTTGAGCTCCTGCTTCCCACTTACGAGGTCCTGGAATCGATCCCTGATACCTCCCAAAACAAACCAACGAAAGAACCAATTCTCATTGGGGAGTGGTGAATAAATGCATGAATATGGGAATAAATTTCACAAGTTAGGCTTTCATATGAAATATATGAATATGCGGGCTGGATATTATTTTGAAGGAATGCGATTATAAAGGCTATTAAAAATTTCAAGAAGCATGTCATTTCAGTCCAAAAATTACGAAAAAATAACACAAAGTAGCAGCTTGAAATATATATCTAAAACATAACTGACAGGAGTCTTTAAATTGTAGCTCCAGCTTTATCTAGAATACAGACTGAAAACCCACTGAACACAAAGGTTTAATACATACCTATGTCAAGTGTCAGAGAATCACCAGTGTTAAATACTAAGCTTCATGAGGGCAGGGGCAATTTTTTCATTTGCTTTACCAGAACGCAATAAAAAGGGTGACACATACTAGATACTCAAATTCTATCAGGAAAACTGAAGTATTTTTCTCAATATTACTTCTAAATGGGATGATTAAAAATAAATGGACTTGGAGATACTTTTTCCCCAGGTGGGCAATGAAATAGAAAATAATCTAATGCTCTAAAGATGTGAAAGGTGTGATCTGTGTATCTGTGTTGCACCAGCACGTGTGTGTACATGTCTGGGGGGCAGGGAGTGGGAGAAAAACCACATATGAGATTAAAATCACTCAGGAATATCTGCTCTAAACGTATTTAGAAGGAAGGCATTAGGCTGGTAGCAGCACGAACTGCCATTTTGCTTATGGGACTTTTAATGAAATGAATCCCTCCCTGAATCAGTATATTTATATTTAACCCATGTTTAAATGCAATCTCTAAATCATGAGGGGGAAATTCAGGATAAAAATGAAATGTTTAAGAGTAAACCAAAATGCTTATTTTTTTTTTTAACTCCCACTTTACTTCCCAAATTCATACTCTCAAAGTTTTTATGACTACAGGCTTTCTTGTCCTATTCGGCTGCAGTTCACAATTCAACGTCCAACTCATCTAACCACATCCAGCGAAAAAAGCAAAAATAACAATAAAACTCCCAACCTCAAATCTATAACGGGCTAAGCATTTCTTATGTCTTAGGACGTTTTACAAAAATAAACAAACACGTGGTACAAAGAACTTAATAAACGTGTGTCGGTCTCTTTGGGCAGATTTATGATAGGAAAGCAATAACAGAAATCAAGGTATGAGCTGTAAATCAAACCACATGCCTACTTATGGAATTTCTGCAGCTGGAGGAAACCTTGCAAATATTATCAAAGAAAACAGTATTGCACCAAAAAATAAGTATTCATCTTAAAATCAACACTTACTTTAAAACTTATCATCAGGAAAGGACATCGGCTTAGCAATCGGGACTTTTGGATCTAGGGACACTGGCTCCTTCATCTGTCAAATGAGGAGTCTGGGAAGGTAATCCCTTCCCAGGTCTGGCTGAATATTTGCTTAGCAAGTGCTGGAGAATTTTCTTAGGGGCATTGGAGGCAGAGTTTGCCAAACCTCCCTGCAAATGCCTGGTGGCTTCTTTTCAAGCAGTACCCCCGGCTCTAATCTGTAAAAGGAGTCTACTCGTAGGCAGGATGGACTTTCTGTTAAGCAAAATATTCAGGGTCCCTGTAGCCATATTCACAATTGGGGTATTTTATTATGTTACAAAACACACACAACCCTTAACGAACAGCAAAATGTGTACGTGAATGTATGCTCATTGTTCTCACGTGAATTAATCGAAACTTCAAAGGGCAGGGGAAAAAAAGACTTAACACTTAGCATTTCTTGGTGTTAGGACAGAAGCAACATTTATTTGCTAGGCATTTTTTCACCAGACCATGGGCATCACCGAATCTCAACCCCAGGGGGATGAAAGTAGTTTTGACATGCCCTGCATATATTTTGGGCTTAGGCTTTAGAGAGCCTCAGTTTCTCACCTTTAATAACTTTAGAGGGAACAAAATATAAAGAAGCAAATACAAAATACCTCATAATTAAGACATTAATTATGAGATTCATGAATTCATTCTCGAGAGAGAAATAGAAGGAGATGACGCAGCAAACAGGAATGAAGTAAGTCCCTTGTTTGGAGAATAAGTGAAATTTTTCTCATAATATTAAATACTAATTTCTAATAATTGCCATCACTGCTAAACAACACATTTTTTTTGTGAAATACACATATATATATATTTTGAGACTGTAATTATAATGGATGTTGAGGTTACAGCACAATTCCATCACTTAAGGATCGAGGTAGGGTCTCCAGCTCTACGAGGCCATGCGTTCTTCTGATGGCCTCTCTACAGAAATACAGCAATGTATGACTCCGAAGCCAAGTCCCGAATTTCATTTTGCCATTCTGTTTAATGTTATAATTGTCTGTATTCAATTCATTTCCCATGATAACATTAAGTAAATTCACAATTATATTTATAAGCTACAGAGAGTTGGAGTTTATTGGCTGAATGTTGATGTCATTTAACAATTAGTTCTCACTGCTTATATCAATAAATATTTATACTAGGATCCTCTTCTCCAGCTCACAGTAAATGCTTTAAGTCTTTGCCTGAATTTACTTCCAAAATCAACAGGCTGTTTAGTAACATGAAGATTTATGAGATTATTATATTGGGTATTTATATATGTTTCAACTCTGACTCAAAAAAAAAAAAGTTTATTTCCAGGACATTTCAAATTTTGAAATGTTAGTAACCAAGTAAGATGTTACCTGGAATTGTGAGCAAAACCCAAAGTTCCAGATGTAAAACCACCTTGTTCCATTATATAACCCTATCGATTTAACTGTGCTTAATTAACTTAAATTACTTTTATTCAGTGGTTATAAATTCACACCCTCTCTATGCCAAAGGTGAGAGGGAGAATAGAAAAAGATTAGCTGAACTGAAAAAAAACAAAAATAGCCTATTCTGAATTTTAAGAAACAGATGCTTAACAATACAGAAAACATTTACCTGTGGCTGGAGCTTACCTTAGGAGAACATAGAAAATAATCACTAATTCTGAATTTAATTCACTTGCTCCATCCCTAAAAATGCTAGCAAATACCAAAGTAAAAGCTGTTGGACTGTAATGTAGCAAAGCTTAAACACATGGAGTTTCCATGAAACAGAGCAAAAGCCCATGAACTTCCTTCCAAAGGTACTCAATGTCTTCACGAGCATCACATTAAAAATACATTTTGAGAATAGGGCTTTATCCCAGTTGCAGAAATGTTTACAGCAGAGTCATAAAATTTAAGTTCAAATGACTTCTAGACTAGTAATTCAGAATTACATTTTAAACTTGAAATAAAAGGAAAAACAAAAATCAGTGAAAATCTAGTTAGACCAGCATTTTACTGTATTATATAATAGAATATGCTAAAAATGGGTTTGGGCACTGAGGGATGACATTATAACACATTCACATCGTGACCATGTAACAGCCCATTAAGAGGAGGTTCACAGCACCCTTTTTCTTTTTTTTTTAATTTGAAATCAGCTGAGCAGTATCAAAAACAATGTTTGGCTTTAAATATAGAAATAGGAGAAGTCTCTTCCTAGAGTTGTGGTTCACCAAAATTCATTCTAAAAAATTAAGTACAATAATAAATGTATGCCTCCTTCTTAAAAAAAATCCCTGATGGCCTAACAAACATCTCAGAGAAAGAATGAGATTCCATTAAAAAATAAACCAGTGCCACAATACTGGTTACAAAATCCTAACAAATAGTAACTATTCAATCTTTAGTCACAGCTAATAGATTTCAACACTGGTTACAAAACCCTAACAAATAGTAACTACTCAATCTTTAGTTACAGGTAATAGATTGCTATTCTTATTTTTATACTTAGTTTTACTACATGCTTTTTTTTTTTTGGTAATGAGCACAGTATCTTAGACCTGGACCTCTTATTTTATTCAGAGCGCAAGACGCGGTGTTATTCGTTAACACATTACCATTCCGCTGCACCGCAGTTTTGGAATTAGTACAACCACCTTCACTGTTTCCTAAATAAGAGCACCCAGGACAACGTAGCTACCAGGCTCAGTGCACTGAGAAGGAAGAAGGATCTAAAATCTAACTGGAGTGGTCTTCTGCTGAACTGTTTTTCCTATAAACAGTCCTTCGCCCTTTCCCCCAAGGGTGAAAAAGCGTAAAGGCTCTGTTCAGAATGAATCAGGCATATTTTAAAAGGTCACCAGTGGTCAAGTCACTTTGCATTGTTGGCAGATTCTTGCTGCGGATACCAGTTGCTTTAAACTGTGGTGCCCCATGAAACCTCAAATCGGGGCTGCCCACGTCCTGTCATTTATTACGCGCTATGCTGAGTACCTGTGAGAGGGGGCACTCCTTGGCCAAGGAGCTCTGGTTCATGTCTTTCAGTAAGTCCTTTAGTGCGTTCCTCACCGTCGTGTGCGACCATTGTTCGGGAGGCAAGTCTTCTAGTTTGGGGCAACTATTTGAGACACAGATTAGGAAAGGGATTATTGCAAGATTGCATGCCGCTGCAGAACATTCCTTTAAGACAGACAGATTTCATTTTGCGCATCAAACAGATGCATCTGGAGATTGCTCTCGGTCTCCTGATTGTTCCGATTAGTTAATTACTTTATACAACACATCTGCTGTATCGATGCATGAATTATACATCAGCTGCCTGTGGTGGCTACTTTTTCATGTTACTTCTACCTTCCTGCTCTGATGCGCTTGGGAAGACAATTTAAGGTGTGCTGCTTTCTCCCGATCCCTCGCAAAATGCATTAATGTATTAACCGTTCTCCGCTCGTTACTCTGTTCATACGAATCAGAATGTTAGAGAAATATATAAATAAATAAGATCGCAGCCATCGTGAATAAAGCAGTCTTTCACAAAATGTACACAGATGGCACTGTTCATGATATGCAAAAATATTTTTCTCTTAAGTAAACTTTATGTAAAATGCCTTCTTGTAATGCATCATTTAATTGACTAAATGTAAAGTCTTGCCTTATGATAACCTGCATAAACTCACAGATTGGGGGGGGGGGTTGCTTTTAAATTACACATTGAAGTTAGGGGTAAAAAGTAGGAATAAGGTAACAAAATCAATTTGGATTAAGCTTTCTGAAACATTAAATAAAAAATTTAAACTGGCCAGAAAATCTTCACCTGGAAAAACCAGGTAAGTAGTGCTGCGGTGCAAACTCACCTGTGCAGCTGAATTTTCAGCGTGGTCACGTGGTACACATCCTGAAGCATATCCGCCACTGTGGCGTCAGGGGCATCTGTCACATACGACAGTGGGACCGGGTTCCACTTTCCCACCTGGATGAGCCCTACCGGAGATAAAGAGAACATGTCATGAGGCAGTTTACCCTTCAGATAACGTACCTAATAGAAAGTTTTTTTTTTTATTTTTCATGGTCCCTACCACAAGAAATATTGTTATTTCTGTCTGAATGATTCCCTTCCCTCTAAATGGCAGGTCAATGAGAATATACACAGCTTAGCTTTCCAAATTGTGAAATTATGTAGATGGCTGTAGGGTTATTTATTATTTTGGAAATAAAACCCCATCAATAAAACCTATGCATAAGGCCACATTTTCCCAAACTTACAGGAACTTCTAATAAGACATAGCTGAACCAGTTCTAAATGGCTTTACGATTTAGATAAGATTCTCTATTGCAGTGGGAATCAGCATTGAAAAATACTTTACAGCCCATAAAACCATCAGAAACAGAATAAAAGAAACAGAACTAGATATTCAGTCATAAATGCAAATTGACTCTCAACAGTCCATCTGCTCAAATACACTCCTCACTTCCTTGTGGGTCCTCAGTGGGACAGATTATTAAGGTCAATAAGCATACTAATGATTCAGCTGAAGTAATTTAAAAAAAAAAAATCTACCTCGACATTCCACATGAGCAAAATGTGTGTTAACTAAACCAAACTGAATTAAGCCAATTTTTTAAAGCCACAGTCTATAAGGAACCAATGTAATACACGGACTACAGTTCTTTGAATAAAAATATGCAGTGCTTCCTCTGCAAAGTAAACAAAGGATGCCAAGCAATTTTTCCAACCTCACATATGCATTATTTACCTTTGGCCTGGGCAGCCGAGCTATGCGAATAACCCAGAGACAGCAGAGCCATTTCTATCAGCTGGTTGAAAAGCATGTCCTTTCTCACCAACACAAATTCCGCATGCTCCTCCTTGCAATCGTACTCAATGGCGTTTTCATAATGTTCTACTACACAGAAAACTGGTAGCATGGTTCCTATCAAAAAGATGGAGAGAGAGAGACACAAACCAACAATCTTCAGAAACACCGGCGTGGGGGTGGGGGTGGGAGGTGAGGAAAAACTAACCCATGAAAATAACTCTTTGCAACAGGGAGAGAAAGAGAACAGGAGACTGTGCTTCCAAGGCAAACAGTGCACAGAAATACAGGTTCACATATGTGTGTGTGCGCGTGTACAGCTTATTTTTTAAGTTATAAAAGAAATATTTAAATAGAATATGAAGCTGGTCCTAGGGTAACTTGGGCTCTGCTCTGATTGCAACAGTGCATTTTCCAAAACCAGTGAATGAAGAATTACCCTTTTGATCACGTAACCATGCTGACAAGAGAGAAATGTGTCTCATATGATGTGCTCGGAGTGGCATACAGTGTGCAAACAAAACCCACTAGAATTACCTTTTGTGAATATTAAACTTTTCCTGTTTGTGTCCAATTCCTAAATTACCTTCGACTATAAAATTTTTATCATTTTAGATATTTACCCTGCTGGCTCCATAAAAGAAATGCAAAGCTTAATCAAGCTGAGGCTAATAACACATGACGTCAATATGTGCAGAACGTAGATAAATAAGATTTATTTTCATGGCTACTCATTTAATCTACCTGACTAAAAAGGTATCACTGTAACTACAGGTCTTTAAAATGAACAATCTTTATTATATAAATGAGATAAAAATGAGAGAGAGAAAAGGTAACTGGCGTTATCAGGGCATATTAGGATAAAGGAATCTGCGTAGACATGATGTGTTCTCTTTCTGTTTACTTTAGCCCAATGAAATAACTCAGTAGTCGGATGATTAATAAGCACGGGCTACAGCACTCTTAGGAAAAAGGCTTCTAGAAACTGAAGTCATGGAATGCTGGGGCACTCACGGTGTTTAGGCAGCACACTGTCAGACTTCAGTGATAAACGGAAAAGGGTTAAAAGCAGATGCATCTGAACTGTACTGTGGCAAGCTGCCAGGAGGGTATCATCTTTAGCATAAATGATGACAAGGGTTATTTTAACAGGGCACCCAGGATCCCCAATTAGTCCTACAACGTTAATGCTCCTCTAAGCTCTGCCCTCTGGACTCACAGAACAACCAACTTCCGAAAGGCATACCAAGCACAGCTAAAGTCAGGATTTTCTACCGATACCAGAGATGTGCCCTTTAAAAATTCTCTATTTGCTTGTTCCTGCTGAACGAGAATCGGCAATACAAATGCTACATTTTTCTCCATGTGCATCTTCACCAAAGCTTTAGTA
>PVKH010041456.1:0-10940 GCA_004027955.1 Chaetophractus vellerosus
ACTACCTCGGCCTAGCAACTATTAAGCAAATCATTTGACCTCTTTGCATTTATTTCTTAATAGATAAAATGAAGAGAATCATAAATGATGCCTTTGGCCCTTTCCTATTCTAATATAGTTTTCTCATTCTAAAAGGATTAAGGCTAGAGAGAGAATTCATTTTAAAGTAGTCCTGATAACTAAATCCCTCTATATGGGGTCCAAGGCAAAAGCTCACCTGAAATAATATTTTCTATTGGTACTACAGCAAGGCTTTCTATAAAAACACTTCCAACATAAATAGAATGAAATGACTGGAAGCTATGTTAAATATAGCAATTTCTACAAATAAAAATTCCCTGAAAAATTTTAAAATTAGCACATTTCTCCTACCAGTTATTTTCAATACTCTAGCAACAATGTCAGGTGGTTTCCCCCATTCTTCTACACACTCTCCTTCAAAGTCCTCAAGAAACTTGCCCGTTGTGTCAAGTGATGTCAACTTTTCTGCCTTTTTCTTTGTGTTTCCAAAGACAAAATAATGAAAAAGAATGCCAACACTTAAGACAAATTTCTCTGGTAAAAAACGTAAGCTATCACTCAGGAACATAAAACAAGAGGGAAACTATTTTCTCCCTTTCTTTCTTTAAAGAAAAGAAACAATTATTGTTTAGTAAATGTTTTTAAATATAAGCAAGAACATTAGAGCCAAAGAAAAGGAAAGCAATGGAAATCTGGATTCCCTACAAAAAAAATTCACTTTGTTACCTTTCTCTGATTTTTTGTTAAGAACTTCAAACTCCTCTAGTATTAGCTAAGTTCTCTTTTTCTTCTAAAAACGCTCAACTTTCTGCCATGACTGTTTCACTTACCATTCAATACATGTCACTGGATTAGATAGACATGGCCCAGGCTGTCTCGGAGCTTACAGTCCCCAGGAAAGAAAAACAAAGAGGCAAACATAACAGCGTGCTGACCGTTTGATGAAGGTAAGTATATCAGGCTGTGGAAGTAACTTAGCGAGAGAGAGAGAAACTGAGCTCTAGAGGCCGTGCTAGACAATGGGCAAAGCGACCTCACACAAAAGCCTAGAGGGGAGAGAGAGCGTTACACACCCAAGAAACTGCAAATAACACCAAACCGCAGAGCAGAGGCCTCAGAGGGTGAGGCTGGAGGTGCCAGCTCCGGCATGCCCTAGCTCCTGCCCTGGAGACAACGGGAAGCTCTTGAAGGGATTTCAGCAGGGAATGTCACGATCAGATATGTTTTGTAGAAAAATCTCTCTTACTGCAATCTTAGAAAATGGATTGAGGGAGAAAGCCTAGATGCAGAGAAATCCTTCAAGGAGCTGCCGCAGCCAACTAGGTGAGATGATGGGAACCTGAATTAGGGGAGTGGCAGAGGGTAGAGAAAAGTGGGTTGAGTAGAGAGAAATTCTGGGGACAGAATCTACACTGTAAAGGCATTTGAGAAGTCAGGGGTGACCCCAGATTTCTGCCTTCTACAACTGAAGGATAAATGAAGGTACCACTTATTGGAACTGAGGGGGGTGTTGAAGGAGGAACTGCTTTTGGAGGGAAAAACATAAATAAGAGTTTGAGGCACTTTGTGATTTAGGTGCCTGGGAGACAGACCAGTGAAAATTTCTACGGGCAATTGGAGAGAGGGAGCTAATGCTAGAATGGGGTTCTGAGCTGGAAACAGAGACATGGAACTCATCAGAACATAGAGGGTAACTGGAGAAGGAGCAGTGGAGTTCTCCAGGGACACTGTGCAAAGTAAGCAGCAGCAGCTCTAGAACTTTGCAAAACACACAAAAATAAAAGAACAGGTAGAGAAAGATGAGCCTCCTTAGAGGAGACTGAGAAGGAGCCATAGTGTAGTAGGAGAAAAACAGAGTTGGCTAAGGAAACGTTTCCAGAATGAGGTGGTGCTCAAAGATTCCCAAGAAGTCAAAGTGGACCGAGAAATGACTTGCAGAAAGTGACTCAGATATGTCACTATATGACAAATACTAGTGAAATGTGAGGTTTTAAGATAGTACCTAGTGAGGAAAGTTGACAAATAATTTTAAAGAAAATATATTAAGATACTACACAGCACCTCCCAATATAAGAGAAGGGGAAGGAAAGAGGTGACAAAGTACAAAAGAAGCAAATTTTTAGCTTCTCTAGCTTGCAATTAAGTGGGCAAAACCTTGGTTTATAAATGAGATAGTGAAATCAGGTTTTGTGATATTGTCAAACACTGGAATATATCTCTAATAGACCAAGAAGGAGAGAACTCAAGTATATTATTTTAGCTTGGAGTTGATTCATGACAACAAGATGCTCTAGGCTCATATCAATATTTACTGTAACATAATCTACACATACTCTCCTGGTGATGCAGGGAGAACTTTTCCAAAGGTAATATATAATCTAAGTACCACAGCAGCAAAATCATGTCTCATGGCTGATGGGAAACTGAATTCAGCTTCTGTCTTCATATAATTCTTTAGTTAAGCCCTGTCAGTACAAAAGGCTTCTTGCTAGTATTACAAAGAAAGTACGGCACTTATGACAAGATGTTTTTGATATAATTGCTTTACAAAGCTTACTCTGTCCTAAGAAATAGTAATAACCAGCAATGTGTGAAAACGACACCATAAGGAATATTGAATATTAAAGTCTATTACTGTCTTTTACAGCTGTTCGCTTACTAAAATTATTTTCATTCACATAAATTCACATGCAGAAGTGTAAGAGACACAGAGATATTTCAGTGGGATTCCAATTTCATGTCTTTTACAGTGCAACAGGGAATAAAATCAGGGCTTTTATCAAAACATTTTCAGGTTGGCAGAGGTTTGCTTTGCTCCTGTTTGGGGAACTATAGGGGATAATCCGAATCAGACTAAAGTACATCTGGATTCAGGATGATTTTTAGTATATTTCTTATATTTTTAGTCCCCCTATAAAGTGCAAGGTTTTCCTTTTAAGAAAAATTTTGAGAAGGTCTTACAAGTTTTAGTCTGCTTTTAAGGAAACCAAGGAGATGATATATTTTTCAGTAGACTGTAAGTTCTATGAGAGAAAGAAACTGCATCGGTTTTATTCTCCACTATATCCCCAGGCTCTAACACATTTTCTGACACATAGTACTGCATGTTATTCTGTGGAATGTGCAATAACTCAGCTGGCCAACAGAAAAAGACCTAATAAAGAACAATGTGTCTCATAAACTAACAGTTCAGAATTTTTCAAATAGTGCTTTACAGGACTTATATTAGAAAGATCAGTTAATGATTTGGCAACCACTAAATTTTATTATTTAACAAAAACCAGTCCAGTAACCAACTATGAAGGACTAGCTTTTCTATTTATCTTAAATTGGTCACTTCTGCATTGACTTGCCACTGAGCTCATGAGAACATTTTCTCTGCAAAGTAGTGATGATATAAGATAGATTTACATGAGTGGCCATCACATCCTGAAAAGCTTGCTTTTTAGAAGATTAAAAAAAAAACAAATGAAAAGCTCTATTTATTAAACATATAGATTTAAATATTAAAACACAAATAATTCAGATATAATTTTTACTTTGTATAATTTACTAATAATTTTCTCTTCATTGATTTTAAAAAGTAGGGATTTGAACAACAAAACTAAGAACACAACAAACTGTTTACAACTAGCTATTCTCCGCAAATTGTCAGGAATCTTCTCTTTTTTAGATGGTATATAATTTATAATAGATCTATGAAATATGTGTTTTTTTCAGGTTCCAATATTAATTATCAGATCTTTATATAATTTCTTTTTAACTTTCAAGCATTCAGCTATAACAGAAAGTCTACTTGTACTATTTAGGGGCCCGTGATGATGATATCATTCAGGAGAGGACACTCTGCCTTCCTCCTCACCAGTCTCACACACAGCATGTATTTAGAGCCATCCACAGCAGAGTGCATGTTTATGTACATGTGCATACATGCAGCGTGTGTGTGGAACAATTCACACTACTTTCCTGGTGATGCAGGGAAAACTAAAAAGCAGGCACTTAGGGGAAAATACTCAACCCCACAGTAAAGGAGAACAGGAAGAATGGGGCAGGGAGGGCAGGGGAGCAGCGGTAGACAGAAGGTTGCCTCACACTTCCGACAGTCTCAGAAGGGAACGCCAACCTTTCGGAAAGTTAGACAATCCCTGTGATAGTTTGAAGTTCTTTTATGAATCCCCAAAACAAAATGATTATGTTTTTGAGCTAATCCATTCCTGTAGGTGTGAGATCTTTTCGAAGGGTCTACAGCAGTGAGGTATGACTCAGGTTGAGTCTCCGCCCTCTTACTGGGTCTGAGATAAATGGAGGCATAGACAGAGACAGATACACACAGAAGAAAAGGAAGCCTCCATATCTGATCTAGGGATGTGAGAGAAAGGACTCCAGTGCCCACACAAGGAGAGAAGCACTGAGAGACTCAAAGAGCTGAGGCCCAGGGACAGAGGAGCCATATGCCTGATAGCTCACACCTGAGCTCAGGAAGAAAGCAGAGCCACCGAGACTGAGAGAAGAGGCCCGGTAATGCCTGGTTACCCACAGCTGCACTCCAGGAGACCATAGGTTCTGGAGGGGAAGGCAGAGACCTCAGCAGCGATCGAAGGCCATCGTGCTTCACTCCGTGGCAGGACCCTGAGAAAGGGTCCTTGATGTGGACATTTCATGGCCTCAGAACTGTAAGCTTCTACCAGTAACACATTTCCCATTATAAAAGCCAACCCATTTCTGGTACTTTGCAAAGGCAGCCCTTTGGCAAGCTAAGACATTTCCCTATAGGAGTTCTGTAAGAGGCATCCCAATTTAGATAAATAAAAAAGTTGTTGCTTCATTGTTTTTCCAAGATTGACACCTCCGAGGTACAACACTGCTGAAGAGAAGAGAAATGATTGGCTCTGAGAGGAAGTTGTGGCCCATTTTTCCAGAAGAGAACCCACATACAGGTGTAAAATCCCAACATTATCTGTTAGGTTAGCAATAGAAAATATTAATGTATACTTAGAAATATTTTGATGACAGAAGTAACAAAATAAACCATGATCCAATGATAAAACTATACAACTACAGCAAGCAAAAAGAATCGATAAGACTTTTTTGAGGTAAAGTCCCAAGACCTGTCATTCCTTGTCCAATGTTAGGAAGGAATCGCAATCTAATTACAATTTCAGCCTTTTGTGCTTTTAGCTTTTTATTTTTTACCTCATTGCACTTGCTTATTCGTCTCGCTACAATAAGCTGGATCATTCCTCGTTTGTTTCCTTCGGTAGACATAGACCTTCTCAGGGTTTCCATGGCATCTTGGTTTGTCTTGCCCAACAGGGACTCTCCATTTACTGCTATCAGTTGATCATTCACCCGAAGCCTTCCATCCTGGGAAGAAAACAGGTAAAAATAAGTACTATTAAATATTCTGTTATAAAAGAAGTTGCTGTGCCTTTAGTTAAAACTAAAAACAAAAAACAAAAACAACAACAACAAAACCTTTAATCCTAATGGATTATGCCCAATTGAACACGGGCACAATAACATCTAAGCAGCCAATGTAGCCGGTGTCTCTTTCAATCATTTATACATTTGTAAATCAAGTCATTATCATAATCTGTCTGCTAAAATAGCATACTAATTCAAAGAACACAAAGTGATTACTTTCTTGCTTCCAGAGACCCCCATAGAGGTTATTTATAACCCAAGACATGGAAAAGCTCAAAGCTATTAGACAAATGCAGAGAAGTGGCCCCTTAACAAACAGTCAGGGCATTTTTTCCAGGCTGTGAAATAGGATAAAGTGACCCAGAGGAAGGGAAAAGATTAACCTTTACAGTATACCCCTCTGTGCCAGGACCTACACTAAGTCTTCGCATAAATTATCTCCATTTAACTTGAATGGCTAAGGGTTGGAAGTTCTGTGAGATAGGAAATGAAGAGATGAAGTTGTGGACTCCATCCCAGAACGACAGCTCACTGGGACTTCTGTTTGAGCACGGGATTTTGTTTAGAAAAGAGAAAACATCTAAGCGTCTGTATTTCCAAAACAGGAGTAGGGTTGAAATTAAAAGTGTCCGTTAATGAGCATATGACTGATAAGGTTGAAATCGGCTTACTTTAGACGCTGCTCCTCCGTTAATGATGGACTTGACAAAGATTCCCAAATCCGCGTGGTTCTCTTTCGACCGGTTACCTTTGACACTGACACCAAGACCAGCTGATCCCGAATCATTAAGTGGAACTTCAAACGTCAGAAATTCCCTGGTGCCATCAGGTGTGAGAACAATATCCTCATCTTCTGTTTTCTAATAGGGAACAAAATTGCGTGGTACATTATATCCCAGTATTTTTTTCTCACAGTTATTTTTAAAGACTGCTAATGAGCAGTTCTTTACTCATAACAGCCACAGTATTTCCACCAAAGTTCCATGAAAACAGTGCACCCGCACCCCTCTGGATGATTCCTGGAACCAGCTGTTAATTATTTGATGCAGTACTTGTTTCAACATTTAAACAAACCTAAACTAGATTATGAGAAAAAGAGGGGGAAAAAAATGTAGCAGGAGGACTGAGGACACGTAAATTCCTAAAGTACGAGTTTTTTGGGGTGTGTTTAGCTGTTTATATCATCTAAGCCACAGGACAAAAATAGTATCAGCAGGAATCCAAATAAATAATAACTCATTTGTCCCATTTTTTTTTCAGTGGGATTTTTCAATATTAACAGTTTAATGTTCATTGACAGTGAATCTTTTTTTTTTTTTTTTGTTACATATCCCCCCTTTCTGCTTGCTCTTGCTGTGTTCATTTTTGTGTTCTTCTGTGTCTGCTCTGTCTCCCCCCATTGCGGGGACGTGCCGAGTCAGCTCTGTGGCGGCTTTTTGCCCTGCCCATGGTGGCTCTGCCCCGCCCACGGCAACTTGCCGTTCTCAAGGCGGTCTGCCTGCCCGGAGAGGTCCCCGGGAACCAAACCCGGGGCCTCCCATGTGGTGAACCGGTGCCCTATCCACTGGGCTACGGCCGGCCCCCGACAGTGAATCTTTTTCATTCACAAACAATAACAAATCATAATAATACAAAGTCAGAAGCCGGTATCCATTCATGTTCAGAGAGCTACTAGAGAGTTTTAACCTTCAACATCTGTGAGATTAATTGAAGATAAACAACATTAGAGAATTTTTTTTTTGCACAATAGTGCATCATACACAATACAGCTGGAGAATATTATTCAAGCAATATTGTTTATAATTAATTAGTTGTCTATGCAAGCTTTGATTTCATAATTGTAGTTACCAAATACATAAGAAGGCTGTCTTAAAATGCAACATAGTTTTGATATGTAAACTCTCACCATCCCTTATGACAGGGAGGAAGAAATGTAAGCTGAATATGTAATCTGGTGAGCTGAAGTGAGATGACATATTCTGCCATGAAGAAAGGGTGGAGGTCAGAAAAGGAAGCAGGCTGCCTTCTAAGCTCCTCTTCAACAAACCCATCCACTGCGCCAAGACTTCAGCTACTATCCCCACCCCGACCACCTCCAACTCACGGAAACAAATCTCTTTTTTCAAGCTCAGTATTTCCAACCACATAATGGACAGATGACACCAACCCCTCAAATCACAACTAAATCCCTCATCTAGTTCCACAACCTATTTCTCCTTCTTTCCTAGTGCTGAAATATTTCTCTAGGGTCCACTTTGTCACTCAAGATGGAATAATCATATTCTACTCAAGAAATGGTAAACATACAAGGGGACATAGGCTGGAATATAATGTGTCCTTTAACAACTGAGTTTTTGAAAACTCTTCAATTGCACCCATACAATTAGATTGTCACAAAAAGACTAACAGAGTAATGGAAATGTGGGCAGATTTTCATTTTTTTCTTTGTATCCCACAAACTTTTTTAAATTTATGAATTTGAGTCTAAATTAATATAATAATGATAATTTTTAAAAGGAATTTGGGAATTTAACATGAAACCTCAGATGTCTCAATTAGCTGGTAATAATTTTGGAAGTATAATATTTATCAGTGACAGATTATTTTTTAGACAATTACAATACAGGAGATATGCTATTTTAAAAAAACATAATGTGATTTTTAAAGTGGCATTTCTAATTAACTAATATATAATGTTAAAATTTTGTGGTACTTATGTTCTTTATGCCATCTCAAAGGACTGCTTTATAGTTATTAAAACAATGAAATGAAATAAAACTGCTAATAATGTTAAAAAATGAAAATTATATTAAGGGATACAAAAAAAAAGAACAAGTTGAAAAGATACAGGGCAGTAGCTATGAATACAGACAATATACTTAACTATGCAAAGTAATCATATTTCAGCTTAAGAATCAAAACAAAGCCTAAGCCTGTTCACTAAACACACTTTCTTATGATTAATAATATTCCCAGAGAACAATAACACTTAAAAATCAAACCAATGTATTGGGGAGAAGTAAACATCAAATACTCATATGAAAAGTACATTCACACATTTATTATGCAAAAGTATCTTGAGTATATATAGAGGGAAACAATTAAATAGTCTAATAAATATCAACTGTGTGTTTGAAAAGAACTTCCTCAGTAAAAAATCTGTTCCAAAAATACAATGCAAGATGTAGGTAATTTTTGTTTGAAATGTAGTATCAATAGCATAAAAACTCACCCTAGTGCCCTTTTATTTTAAAAAATTGAAGTAGCTGAAAGATCATCTTGACTGTTCAGCAGTAAAGTCCTAGAACTTAAAACTGCATTTTAAAGACATGGAGACTAAAGATAGTCCTTAGGAGGATGCGTTTTGGTCTGATGATTGTGTTTGCCTCAAATCTTGAAGGTCCTTAATTGGCACTTACCAATTTGGATCTTCACTTGGCTTTTTACTATTTACTGATTTTGACATTTCCATAATGTTTCACTAAGGTTTAAAATCCTCACATTTTTCCCTACTTGAAAAATCAAGAAAAGAAGCTAACTGAAAATATGAAGACAAATTTTAATCAAGTTGGAAATTATTTCCTGACAAGCCTTATTACAAACCTACCTTAAATGAGATTATATTCTCCATGAAAAAGTTACATTTACTATGAAAAGCACAGAATGAGCACAATTTTCATTTTAAGCTCTTCTCATCGAGTCTTAAGCATTATTATCATTAAAAACTTTTAAATGAAAAGAAGAAAAAAAAAAACATTTAAGTGAGGGATTGCACTTTCCATTTGATATTTCATTATTAATCCATTTGCCTCTTGACATAATACTAAAATTAATGTCAGCTGTAGAACTTAATTTTCTGACAGGAAAATGTTTTTAAAAAATTGCTCTTCAAAAGCAATTTTAAATGCTAGATTATAGAGAACTTTCATGAAGCCATACTGATATGGGATCCCTACATTCTGATACAAGGTAGAAGCTAATTTTCCATCACCGTGATTGTTATTCAATCCAGATTCTGTATCTTGAGTCAAGGTCTTCCTACAGCAATGCAATAAATATGTTTTCTTTAACTTGCCCTTCAATGTATGTGTACATCATGTCACTCAAACACATCATGCATTCAATAATGTACACACACGTACATACATGTAGAAGCATGTACACACACGATCCCCACCCCCAAAGCAACTTGTCAGTTATCCCTTTGCCTATTACTCCATTTGTAGTTGTGTGTTTTAATTCCCAGAAAAATAAAGGCATTTTTGCTAAGCAAACTAGAAACACAGCAAATCTTCTGAATGGACAGTATAAAGCCTTTTCCCACAGTCCTCAGAACAGCAGTGATATGCTCTGCAATGAGATAGAAAAATATTCACAAATGACCAGCAACAAAGCCTGGTTTTCCTTCTCCCCAAACACTAGTCCCAATAGCCAGTGGTAAGGATACAAATGACCAACAGCTCTGTCTTAGGAGAGGAAATAAAAGTTGATGTTAGGTAGCAAAAATTCTAATCATGAGGATAGTAATATCCATGCCACAAAATGTGAAAATTTTGATAAGAGTGAATAAAATATTGTGGAGAGTGAATAAAATATTGGTATATACACACATTGCATGAGACCATATAATTAGAGAACTGAGACCAGAGTCTGGTTCTACACTCTGCAAAGAAATAAATAACTCTGCAAACACTTTTTCATTCCCACTATAATTCACTGATTCCACTCTCAAAATTTTGACCTTCTCCATAGAGTTAATATTTTAATGCACAAATCCCTGCTAAATTAATAACAAAAAGACAAACACTCCCACAACAAATGGGAAAGGATGTGAACAAGTCATTCATTAAAGAAAGGTAAGTGGGCCAATAAATAAGCCTCAAAGAATAAGGTTCCATCTTTCTAGCAATGAAAGACATGCAAATTAATTTAGCCACAAAATAGCTATCAAATTACTAAAGATATCTTTTTAATAATGATAGCCAACAACATAGAAGGTATGGTGAAATGGACACTTTTTCACCCTGCTGAGGAAAATACAGAAAGGTACAATGTGGAAGTCAATTTGACAATGTTTATCAAAAACCTCTACATTTTCCTTAATGATTAACCCAGAAAATATATCCTAAAAAGCTAATTCTGGGTCAAGCACAAAGATTTAAACTGTGGGGATGGGCATTGCTTGAATTAAAACAGCTAAAAATTGGGGCTGGCTAGATAGCTCAGTGGATAAGAGCACCAGTATACCACATGGGAGGCCCGGGTTCGGTTCCCGGGGACCTCTCCGAGCGGGCAGACGGCCTTGAGAAAGGCAAGCCACCGTGGGCAAGGCAAAAAGCCGCCATGGGCAGGGCGGAGCCCCCACGGGCATGGCAAAGTCACCCGTGAAACACGGAGCTGCCGCCTGCGAAGCGCGGAAGCCGGGCAGCCCGCAAAGCCCGGAGCACTGCTGCCCGCAAAACACGGAGTGGAGCCGCCCGTGAAAACTAAATGGA
>PVKH010041457.1:0-10938 GCA_004027955.1 Chaetophractus vellerosus
GTATGGTGAGAATATGCTTGATTAAAGAAATTGAACAGTCTTCCTAAGAGGTAACTTCGTGACTAGTAAGACAAGAGTCTTAATATACGCTTTCAATTTGAGCACACAAAATTAAACACTGGGTCTTGTAGTCTCATTGATCCATTTCTCTTTCATCAGAAAGCATGTTTTCTCATTTATCCCACAAATCTTCCAGCGTTTCTTTCCAGTAATAGACCATGTCATGTGAGTGTCACAACTCGAGATTCCTGGGATTTAGGAAACATTTTTGCCCCATTTGAGGCTATCAATGACAATATCAAAAGGAAGGCAGTATTTTACAAAGAGATTACAAAATCTCTTTAGTTCCTCAGGCATCATCTTTTTGTACTAGTTACTTCTATCTGTCACATTCCTCATGATTTTTCTCTGGAGAAATTCATACTTTTCTGGATTCATACTCTTCCAAAGTGAATATGCTCTATGGTTTTTCCACAGTTCAAAACAATCACTGACCTTATCTGGTTGTGGTGAATGGACCATTCCACTGTTCTCCAGTAACATTCTTAAACCATGTTTTTATACCTTGTCCAAATGACTCCAAAGAATTTAAGTGATTCTTTCTCAGATAGAAAAAGTGTCTGATAGCTTATTTGAATAATAATTACCCTTTATGTACCAATGTCCCTTAAGTTTCTAGAATTGAAATTGAAACAGCTTTGCCACAGAGTTCTAAAAATAATAGCAGTAGCTGATAAAAATTTTAAAACAGCCCTCCCTCATTTTCCTGTTCTCATTATTTATGAATAACTTATCCTTATGTTCCAATGATGGGAAAGTTTCAAACCTATTTATAGGCAAATATGAGTGACTACATGAACCAGAAAACAGAGAACTCTACAGAGTTCTACAGTTCCTCTACAGAGGAAAGGAATTTAGTTTAAACAACCAACCTAGGCCTGTTTTATTATAACATTAAAATAATTCCTCATTAAATATATATATATGCACAGACATAGACATAGACATATATAAAGTTTGCCAGAGATATTTTTATATGATTATATATGATGTCCATGATTCATCTTTCTAAATCTATAAGGCATTCAAATTAATTTTACATTCCCAGTTCTCTGCCCAAGGTAACAAAAACATTGGAGCTAAATCCATACCCCAAAGTCCCATGGAAATTATTTCAGGAATTTGACAGGTATCTACAGTTCCATCTTTATCAGTGTTTTGTTGTATTGCCTTTCAAGGATTTCTTTTATTCAGAAGCTAACTAGATATCGTTCCGTGAAATCTCTTCCTTACTTTATTAACCTATTCATATCGTCCTTGGTTTTATCAGTAAGCCAACATATTATTTCATTATGTCAAGAATGTTCTTTTGTAATGTATATAATACCTGAAAGTAGGGACATCCAAAGTTTTGACGGGTGGCAGCACAAGTGGTTGGTGTGTCATCGTAGGACCCTGGATGACAAGAGAACATTCTTGTGAATTTGGCAATATTGTTAGTGGGTAGTGGGATTTTAAATGACTTAATAATTTAAGATTACATACCAGTGTGTTTCTTTGCTAAATTCATAAATATATGTTTTAAAAGAACTTTGTTCTTGGCAAATGCATATTTTAAAAATAGAAGATACAAGGGGCACATGGTGGAGGCAGATGGTCCTTCTTGTTCAAGAGCTTCACACTGGAAAGAGTTGAAATCTGTGTATACCTGGCTCTGGTCTAAGTACTGGGGATAAGGCAGTCCCTGACCTTGTGCAGCTCATACTATAGTGGGAGAAACAAACAATATTTATTTATATAAATAGACTTTATTTAAAGTTAGGTGGTAATGAATGCTATGAAGTAAAATAAAACAGACTAAGGGAGTAGATGGGGTATCCTAGATAGAATGGTCAGGAAGCGCCTCCAGCAGGAAGTGGCATTTAAGTAGTAACCTGTAGTGAGGGGGAAAGCCCTAAAATGTCCAGGAGACAAGTTGTTCCCAGAAGAAAGGATGACCTGGTCAATGGTTCTACGTTAGGAACAACTTGGCCTTTTCAAAGAACAGAAAGAGGGTCAATGGTGATGAAAGCAGAATGATTGAGAGGGGAAGAGTGAGTCTTAAGGGACCTGGTCAAAGAGGGAGTCAGAGGCCAGTTCAAGACAGTAGCCTTTAACTTTACTTAAAACATAGGGAGTTAATGATAACTTAAATTCAAAAACTGCTAACTCTTAGGGATCATGAATTTGGTGCTACTACAAACAGTAATCTCTGAGGTTATTGCCAAGGATTTCTGTGAAGTCAATTGGGATCTCTATGTGGAAACTCAAAAGTATTAAGAAAGCTTATTATTAAAAGAGATCTCTGCAATCAAAATTTCTGTGAACCAAAAATCATTTTGAGTTCCTTTGTAAAAAAAAAAAAATGAGATGGACCCAAGAAATTTTTACACCTTCATATTTTAATAATTTATTATATATCATTATAAAATATCTAATATATCTTAAAATTAGGATCATGATCTGGGCATGTAAAAAGATGTGTATTTGTACATCAAGCACAACCACATATATTTAGAATCTGGATTTTCTGCAATTTTGGAAAAAATAAATTATTTTCAGTCTCAGGCTTTATTGGCGTACATATGGAATTCAGAAGGTTCAAAGTTGAAGTTTATTTTGAGTATTTTCCCAACTTGCCAGAAAATGCTACTCAAAATAGAAACAAACATGCAGTGTTCTTTTTTTTTTCTACATGGGTCTAGACATTTTATTTTTCATCACCGATGAAAATGCTATGAATTTTTCCACCCTTTTGGTGATTTGGAATAAGTGGACAACAAAAATGTAAATGGTTACTTCTGACTACCAGAAAATTCTTTGAATGAGTTCATTTTGGTTAGTAAATGAGTTGCAAATATTAATAAAATAGCACAGTATATACCCCTGTATGTAATTACTACCACTTTCCTCTGAAAACATATCAATATCTGCAATACCAAACTATGTACTAAAAATAGATTAGCTCCCAAGAAGAAAGGGTACAAAGAGAGCAATTTGAAGCTCTAATGAAAAGCATAATGATACCTCAACAAAACTCATGGGAAGAACTAATTTTCATCAAGCAGCGTGATTGATTGATGGGATTGGAAAGTAAAATCAAAATCCTGATAATTTAGAAAAGAAATACAGCAAATAAGAATAATAGATGAATTCTCTTGATGTAATAATGCCATGGTGGTGCACAACAATCAAACTAAAAGAAAAAAAAAATACAAATCTAGGTGTAATTATTATAAGGAAATCAGAATCTTGAAAAAATATATAACCTAAAATCAGCTCATGGCTATAAAGACAATCAAGTGGCTTCCAAAATGAGACCTTATATAAAAGACACAAAGGTCAATGTCTTCTATGATGTTTTGGCATGTAATAAATAATTTTTACACAGTAGAAGAAAGACTATAACTTTACTTTCAGGAGATTTGTGAGCTCCATAAATCATTTTCTATATTGAACATACAAAAATGAAAAACCACACATACACACACACATCTGAATGGAATTACCTGCTTTCCCCTCTTTCTTTATTTTCAAAGAACATTTTGATAGGAATATGATGGGCTTTTAAAGGGAAATGGAAACTTATGATTATGATTCCAGGCTTTATCAATTTGTGTTCTTGTTCATAATAAGAAATGCTATCCATATATCCCCAGTTTTAAGAGCAATAAACCATATTCCTTCACTTCCCTAGATCACCTTACCAAAAAGAGTTAGTTAGTCCTTTCCTTAAATAATTATAAGCGCACATTGGCTTGACCATAATTCAGCTACATCAAGTCACTGGTACCCAATTTGAAACAAATGTTTCAGAGGAAAAATTAAATTCATTTTACATACAAAATTTGCTATGATTCATCATCATGGAAATGCAAATTAAAACCACAATGAGATACTATGTTACACCCACCAAACTGGCAAAAATTAAAAAATCTGAAAATAATACAAAGTTTTAAAAGGGATGTGGTGCAATGGAATCACTCATGCACTGTTGGTGGGAGTATAAATTGGTACAAGCACTATCCTATAATCCTCCTCCTAAATGCATTCCCTAAAGAAGCTCACACACATGTATACCAGGAAATATGTTTTTAAAAGTTCATGGCTTTATTGTTTGTAATAGCAAAAAGCTGGAAGCAATGCAAACATCTCCCAGCAATAAAATGGATAAATACATTGTGATACAGTTATACAATGGAACACTGCAACAATGAAAACAAAGAATCACAGCAACAGGCATTAACAATGATCTATCTCAAAAACATAATACTGAATGAAAGCAGAAAGTCACCAAAGAAAATGCTCAGAATGTTTCCACTTTCATAAAAGTAAAAATTTAAAGAGCAAAACTAAATAATGCATTGCCTAGGCAACACATACATATGTGGTAAAGCCATAAAGAAAAGCAAGGGAATGATTATTACAAATGTCACATAACGGTTTACTTCTGGGATTGTATGAATGACTCAAACAGGGAGGAGCATGTTGGGCTTCAAAGCTGGATTCTAAGCAGATGGGTATTTATTTCATTATGATCTTTTAAGAGTGTATTCATATTATATATAATCTTCTACATGTGTTTTAGTTAGCTAAAGGCTGCCAAGGCAATACACCAGAAATGGGCTGACTTTTACAATGGGGATTTATTAATTTATAAGCCTATAGTTCTGAGGCAGTGAAAATGTCCAAATAAGGTATCAGGCGAGGCTCTCTCCACAAAGACATAGCTGCTGGGAATCCTGGACTCCTGCCACAGGGCAGGGCACAATGGCGGTATCTGCTGTCTCTCCTTCTCCTTCAGGTCTCATTATTTTCAGCTTCTGGCTTTCCCCAGTTTTCTCTCTGCTCTTGTGGCTTTTGCTCTGGTCCCACAGCTTTCTCTCTCCTGGGTTCAGTTGATTCCAGCTTCTTTTTCTTGTGGCTCACCCTATCAGCTTCTGGGGTTTCTGTCTCTGCGACCGCCTCTCTCTCTATTCATCCTGTTTATAAAGGACTCCAGTAAGAGGATTAAGGCCCACCCTGGGCCATGCCTTACTGAAGTGATTTAATCAAAGGACCTTAACTGAAGTGATGTAATCAAAAGTTCCCACCCACAATAGGAATGGAATAATTAAAGAACATAATTTTCTGGGGTCCACAAAAGCCTCAAACTATCACATTATGTATGAGATTTTAAAAATTATGAAACACTTTTGTAGAATAGTATGCTGACTATGGTATCATGAGGTTGTTGTGGACCTAGGGATCAAAATGTATAAAAATGCAATGTTCGTGGCATATGTCAGGGGGTTGGGATGGGATATGGAGCTGCCTCACACAGTACTACTCAATTGGGATTTGTCAGCATCTTGTTATGATTAGACACTTTTTCACATTTCAGTTAAGTCATAGCTACATGCACAATTTATACAATGAGAATTTTACAGATATGATTTAGATGTGTGAATTCTATTTGATTTCAGGTTACTTATCTGGTTAAATGGAGGCAATTTTGGAACACCAATGACTGACCTGTGAATCAGTGTGTGTGTATATGCGCTTGCATGTGTGTATTTGTTCTTGAGTTCAATGAAAGTGGAAAAGATTCTATAAAGTTGTATTTTGGATTATTACCAAGTTCTGTCATTTTTTTTAAAGATTTATTTTTTATTTATTACATATCCCCCCCCCTTCTGCTTGTTCTTGCTGTGTTCATTTTTGTGCTTTTCTGTGTCTGCTTGTCTCCCCCCACTGCAGGGGCCCACATAGTCAGCTCACCACGCGGCGGCCTGCGTGCTCGCAGCGGCTTGCCCTGCTCGCGGGGGCTCGCCCTGCCCGTGGCGGCTTGCCTTCTCAAGGCAGTCTGCCCACTAGAGGAGGCCCCAGGAACTGAACCCGGGGCCTCCTATGTGGTAAGCCGGTGCCCTACCAATCGGGCTACAGCCGGCCCCAAGTTCCTTCATTTTTAAGTTAGGATGCTCATTCAAGGTAAATGTGCACCCAAATTACACAACCATTGATTCTTAAATCTGGAATTATTAAACAAAGTAACATATATGTCTTATTTTTTATGAACATTTCAGTGTGATTTTATATTTATAGCTCCATTATTTAGAAGATGCTCTATTCATTTGATTTTAAAATGTGCCTTGTTTTCTCCTTTATTTTGTTATTGTAAATTTGATCCTAATAGTGTTTTTGTGTCTTATTTTCATAATATCCAGAGGAAACTGTTTTCAGGGCATACAAGGATCTTTTAAGCATCGTTTCTCTCTGTCTGTGGACTTGCTGCAGAAATAATTTGGTAGGTTTGCCATGAGCCAAGGGTTTGCATTTCACCAAACAGTCCTGATGCTTTAAATTGTGGTATGATTAATGTAGCCCAATATCTGTGCTACCTTTTAAGAAAGTGCCCTAGGAAGACAGAAATTTACCAGGAGGACAGACTCTATGACCCCTCCACTTAAAAGTAGAATCTTCTTAGTGAATACCAATTGGGGCCAAGCCTTAAACCTTAAAAGCAGTGATTTCTACCCAGGAGATGGTGTTTGCATTTCACAACTTCTTCATAAACAATTTGAACTCTTATCAGAAGGAGTAAACCCAGATTCAACACTCAACCCTATTTTCCAAACAAAATAACAGATAAAATTTCCCCACCCTACATCTTAAACCAAACAGCTGGAAAGGATTTGCACACCAACTCATTGAGCATTGGTCTTAAAACCAAAGTATCTCCTCATTTTAACTGATGCAATTCAGTGCTGGCATTTTATTTCCTAAACTTCTCTGCAAACAAAATAAGTCTTATTGAACCTTTTTTATTTTCCTTTGTAGCCTCTTTCTTTATTCTATCTCTGTTCCTCTTTTTATTCTGTTCACTTCCCTTTTCTTTTTCTGATTTCTTTTACTTTACAATTTCATCCCTCACTCTAGTTTTTATCAGTCTTCTCATTCAGTAAACTATAATTCCTAAGTTAATTATACTCTTATTCTCATATGTGCCTATGCACTGGGGGGAAACATTTTTTTGATCTTCTCTTTTTCTCCTGGTTGATGCTTCATTCTCTAATCTTGTTTATATCACTTCTAGTTTCATTGACATCTGGGTGAACCTCCAAACCCTTCACCTTGCCACCTGCTAAAATCACTGTAACCAGACCTATTAAAAAATGATGGTTTGGATTTACTCCAGAGAAGCAAATTTAGAGTATGTAAAAATTTTAAATAAAATGTTTTAAGTGTGTATTAAAAATGTGATACATATAAATATTGAGACCACATGCATGCCTTTAGAAATATCTGAAGTGAGGCCTTGATGAGCAGCAGGAATTAGTTAAAGTAGGACTTACCAGAGAATGGTCAATAACCTTTGTCTGTGGACCACATCTTGAGTTGCAAATTTTACTTAAGGTCACTTATTACATTGTAGCCTGCCTAGGTATATGTCTAGTGTTATTACTATCAAAGTCATACAATAGAGATACCTGACACACTCAGCAAGTATAATAGCTAAGGACTACTAAAACAGCTATGAGTTTTATGCTAAACTCTCAAATCCAACAAGCAATGGAAACCACACTGTAATAATTAGCAAAACTATTTAAAATTTATAGCATTTTACACATAATTCAGTATCAATTAGTCAGACTTCAAAATTGCCTTTACTTATCTTATGTGGTGGTTCAAAGCTGTAGGTATCACAGAAAAATATGTTCTTAAATCTAATCCTGTGGGTGTAAACCCATTGTACCTACATTTTTTGATGAGGCTACTTCAGTTATGTGAGACCTATCTCATTCAGGATGGGACTTAATCCTATTACTGGAGTCCTTTTTAAAGGGAATGAATACAGAGAGGGAGAGAAAGCCATGGAAGCAAGAAGCTGAAAGCATAAAACCTAGAAGAGAAGGGAGAGACTAGCAGATGTTGCCCTGTGCCTTGCCATGTGACAGAGGAACCAAAGATCACTGGCAATGAGTCTTCAAAAAGAAAGAATCGCCTCGATGATGCCATGCTTTGGACATGTTCTCAGCCTCAAACTGTAAGCTAATAAATTCCTATTGCTTAAACCCAGACCATTTCATTGGTATTTGCTTTAAGCAGCCTAGGAAACTAAAACACCCTACATTTAGCATTCTATTGGAAAAGACCCTCAAGAATACCAGGTGCCTTTGATGAATCTAGATGAGCATGAACAAATATTTTAGCTTTGCCTTTTTCTGAACAGGAATACAGATAGTACCCACTTGTCTTTGTTGGAACTGATACAACTAAAACTAGCCTGAGAAAGTGTGGGTCCCTACTCACTGTGATAAATTAGTCATCTTTGCATTCAAATTAAGTGCAAATTACTTGAATTGGAAATTCAATCACAGCCTACATTTCTGGGGTCTACCTTTAAATGCCTTTCCCATTGTTTCACCAAGTCCATCAAGATTAGAAATGTCACTTTTTAAAATTGTTTGTCTTAGATTTATTTTATTATTTTAAAAAATATTTTAAGGTACTTGGGACAAAGTCTTGCTATATATAAACATACCAGAAATAATTTGAATGTAGACTAATTCCTAAAATAATATATAGCTTTTCTTAGGGCTTTATTATTGTTTATGTTTAGGACTTTGCTTATTGAATTACCCTATTCATTAATGACCACAACAAATAAAGTCAGACAGCTCAAGAAGAAAAGTTAAAGAACAGGGAAGGAAGCTAGTAAGAAGAAACCATTTAACAATTTTATTTTTATGTTTTGAGCAATACTTTATTTAGGACACAGAGTTGTTTAATCCAAACTAGTTAGTTGTTAATAGTTTAAAATCCAATCAGCTGTGCCATTAAATAATATGTTGAAGTAGCTGCAAAATTACTTTGACACATTTTATACATATTTTTTCTCTGAATATTATGAACATCTTCTGGAAATCAGTATGCTTCTCAATTGAAAATTATTATTATTATTATTTTTTAAGATTTATTTATTTTATTACATATCTCCCCTCCTCCCCCCCCCCCCTCCTTGTAGGGACACGCCGAGACTTGGTCACTGCGCAGGCGCGGCTTTCCCCGCTTGTGGGCGGCTTCTGCTTCTATTCACGGCCGGCTTTTGCTTGGTTCACGGGTGGCTGGCTGCGCTCCATTCGCGGGCGACCTGCCCTGCCCGTGATGGCTTTTGCCCTGTCCGTGGCAGCTTTTTGCCCAGCCCATGGCGGATCTGGCCCGCCCATGGCAGCTTGCCATTCTCAAGGCGGTCTGCCCGCTAGGAGAGGTCCCCGGGAATCGAACCCAGGGCCTCCCATGTGGTATGCCGGTGCCCTATCCACTGGGCTATTGAGCCGGCCCCTGAAAATTATTTTTATTTTCCTGAATGAGATCGATATCTGGGCTCAGAAGAAAACAAAAGTTCAATTGTGATATTTCCTGGTGAAATGGATGATAGGAGTTGCTTTAAAAATAATAAAGTCGCTTTAGGAATCCCAACACATGGAAAATTTAACTTAGAAAAGAAAATGTTACATTGTCATAATGTGTGAATTACATCAATTCAAAAGATATAATTTTTGAAGATCTATCATGAAGCTCTCAAACAAATCATGATTTTATTTATTCATAAATACATTTATATATACATTTCAAATGATATATCAAAGCATTTGCTATATATATATAAATATATATATATTTCAATTTATAAGATAGATTTTTGGCTTCAGTTAAAAAAAATACCAGAACTATACAATGATTAAGGTCCTTGACAATTGACATTCTTTTTAGATTGATCTTTAAATATTTATAAATCAACACACTTAAAAGCATGCTCAATTATAGATTAATATATATGTAACTCATCACTTACAAAACAGTTATAATTTTTTTTGGCAAATAAACAAAATTTGTATTCTACTGTACAAGCTTTTTTAAAAGATTGATTTCATTTCTATGTCATTGTTTTATTTTCTTTTTAAAATTCTAATGGATTAGGCTTTTGTTGGGAGGCAACAGTTGGCAAATTTGCCAGTTTCAACAAGAAATTCCTGCCAATTTCAGCCATTGTTTGGCCATTTGGGGAAAGACTTCAACATTTTTTAAAATACTGAGCAATCTTCTCATTTACCCTAGTATGATAGGTTACTCCTTGGAATTCAGTGAAACCTGAACACTAAGTACATGCAGAAAGTGTCTTTATTAATTTATTTTTCTTTACAAAGACAGTGAAGGGATAAATATTAGGTTGACCTAAGAATAATGAAATGGTAATTAGTGTCTGAATAGTTTCTCTTTGGCAATGTACACTGATTCTAATACTTTAGAATTTCAGCTCTGGCATCGATTGTATACTGCATACAAAATCACATAAAATCAATATACAGTTATCTGTGAACTAGAGATTGTTATAAAAGAACATTCATTCATTCATTTAATCATTTATTCATCAATTATTAAGCACCTAGTATGGGCTAGGTACTTATCTAGGTGCTTAAGATATGTTAGTGCAAAAAGAAAAAACAAAACAGAGATCCTTGCACAGGTGGAGATTACATGTTAGTGGGATGGAAAATAAACAATAATTTAGCAATATGTAAATTATGGATGATTCTTTGCTTAGGTGACTAGTGTTATAGGAAAAAATTTAATGAGTCTAGCACGCTCATTAAAAGAAACCTACAAATAATTTTTAGTCTTCTTTTAGATAATGCTTTTATCTTCTTTGGTCTCTAAAAGTATTTCCTTGAACTGTAAAGGGATTGGTTATAAGTTGGCTTAATAGAGAATTGATATTGGAAAACTGATTTCAGCAAAATAATGTGGATAGACAGGATGGTGGCTTGGAGCTATGTACCTCAGAAAAAAACATCTTCTTAAACATAATCCATTCCTGTGGGTGTGAACACCTATAAATAGTACCTTTTTTTTTTT
>PVKH010041458.1:0-10937 GCA_004027955.1 Chaetophractus vellerosus
CGAACCTGGGGCCTCCCATGTGGTATGCCGGCGCCCTATCCACTGGGCTATCAAGCTGGCCCCTCACCTTCATTTTTGAAGGACTGTTTTGCCAGATATAGAATTCTTGGCTGGCAGTTTTTCTCTTTCAATACCTTAAACATATCATACCATTTTCTTCTCACCTCCATGGTTTCCGATGAGAGGTCAGCACTCAATCTTATTGTAGTTCCCTTTTATGTGATCCTTTGCTTTGCTTTTGCTGCTTTCAGAATCCTTGCTTTATCTCTGATATTTGTCATTCTGAACAGTAGGTGTCTTGGAGTAGCTTTATTCAGATTTATTCTGTTTGGGGTACATTATCCTTCTTGAATATTGATATTTATGCCTTTCATTAGGTTTGGGAAGTTTTCAGTCATTATTTCCTCAAATTTTCTTTCTGCCCCTCTTCTATTCCCTTCTCCTTCTGGGATACTTATAACGTTTATGTTAGTGCATTTCATGTTGTCATTCAATTCCCTGAGATCCTGTTCCATTTTTCCCCATTCTTTTCTCTTTCTGTTCTCCTGTCTTTCCAGTTCAGATGTTCTTTACTTTATATCACTAATCCCATCTTAGAACAATTCAAATTTGCTATTATGTGCCTCTAATGTGTGTGTTTTTTTTTTAAAGATTTATTTATTTTATTACATATCTCCCCTCCCCCTGCTGCGGCGACACGCCGAGGCCGGTCACTGCGCAGGCGCAGCTTTCCCCGCTTGTGGGCGGTCTCTGCGTCTGTTCACGGCCGACGCTTGCTTCAGTTCGCGGTGGCTGGCTGCGCTCCATCCGTGGGAGACCTGCCCTGCCCGTGGCGGCTTTTGCCCTGTCCGTGGCAGCTTCTTGCCCTGCCCATAGCGGCTCTGGCCCGCCCATGGCGGCTTGCCATTCTCAAGGCGGTCTGCCCGCTAGGAGAGGTCCCCGGGAATCGAACCCAGGGCCTCCCATGTGGTATGCCGGCGCCCTATCCACTGGGCTATCGAGCCGGCCCCTCTAATGTGTTTTTAATCTCACCGTTGTGTCTTTCATTTCCATAACTCTGTTACTTTTCTCTTAGGCTTTCAAATTGTTCTTTATGCTCACCCAGTGTCTTCTTAATATTTTTTATCTTTTTAGACAAATTTTCCCTCAATTCTTTGAATTGATTTAGGAGATTTGTGTGATTATCATTGATTAGCTTTCTTAAATCCTGTATCTTGTCAGAATATTTGGTTTGTTCCCTTGTCTGGGCCATCTCTTCCTGTTTCCTAGCATGGCTTGCAATATTTTTCTGATGTCTAAGCATCTGAATATTTTGGTGAATTTACTCTGACAGTCAATTTCTTTCTCTTGTCTAGTGTTTATTTATTTTTTTCCCCACCACTCTTCTTTGATTTTTGGGTCAACTTATTCTGAGTCTTTAAAATTGTCCAGCTTAAGTTATCAAAATCAGGCCAGGGACTCATCAATGGGGAGGAGGCTTTCTCCCAGGCTTTGTAGATCTTAAGAGAGAATTAAAAGCAGTTTTCTGTGTTCAATGAGCCTTTATACAGAGGTGTTTCATTCCACCTCCACTTGCCAGTGATTCAAAAAAGGCTCTGCTGGCCAAATTCACTGAAGAGAAACCACTCTATGCTCTCCAACACACCCTCCCTCTGCCCAGGGAGGAAGATATCTGTTCCTCTCTCAGTCGGCTGCAGTGAGCCAGGGGTTTTATCCAGGCTGCAAATCTTGAGGTTGGAGGATGGGTGCCCTTCTTGGCTGCCGTGGGAGTTTAGTAACTCATATTTGTTGTTTCAGGTTCTTCATCTCTCTGTCCATCTCCATCCTGGGGGCTGTGCAACACTGTCCTGGTCTGATGACCCCCAAAGCAGGTTCCTCAGACAGCTTTTGGTCCTTTCTTCATTGTTTTGGTGAGAGACTTGAGCCCTGTATGCCTACTCTGATACCATCTTCCCAGAACTTCCTATGATTTTTTGTTAAGCATCCTCTTTAACACTTGGTTCCACTTATTCTACATCTTTGTATTTTCCCGTGTTCAACTTCCCACAGTTTCTGGACGAGGGGTGCAGCCTGCCATTCCCTACTCTGCCATCTTGTGTGCCCCTGTTTTTAGATAGGACATGGTTCTCTAGGTCCCACCAGATAGATTGCTGTATATTTTAGAAAGCAGATTCCTTCATTCCTTCAATCTAAGTTTCCAAGTTAGCCCTCTTGCCTGGCTTAAAACTCCCTTATTCTAATTAAAGTTATAATCGAAGTTTAATTATAGACTCATGTTCTATCTTTGGACTTGGAAAGCAGCTCCTAAGCCTTCTTGCTATAAATATTAGCAATGGTTAAATTACAATTGAGACTTCCAAATTAGGTGAGATGGTCTTGGCAAAGCTTTTTTTTTTTTAGGAGAGTGGTTGTTACTCAGTGGTTGAGTGCCTGCTTTCCATGTACAAGGTCCTGGGTTCAATCCCCAGTATCTCCTAAAAATTAATTAACAACAACAACAACAACTTTATTTTAGCCAGATCTGCCTCTTTCCCTTCTTAACATTTTGGTGATCTCCCTCACGGCACAGAGCTCAGAGTAAGATACTTCACTGGGAAGAGAGAGGGGTACATCTAAGTGTGAGACTTGGTGTGGTGTCTTGAGGCTTTTGTGGACCCCAGAAAATTGTGTTCTTAAATAAACCCATTCTTGTGGGTGTGAACCTATTATAGGTGGGATCATTGGATTAGATCACTTCAGGTAAGGACCTTCGATTAGATTACTTTAGTAGGGTGTGACTCAGGGTGGGTCTTAATCGTCTTTTTGAAGTTCTTTATAACAGGATAAATATGGGGAGAAGAAGCCTCAGTGACACAGACACAAGGACAGAGAAGAACTCTGAAAGCAACAGAGCCTAGAGGAGAAGGGAGATGCTGCCATGTGCCTTGTCATGTGAGAGAGAAGTCCAGTTTTGGGGGTAGGGGGAAGCATTGCCGGATGAAATTTTGATTTGGATATTTTCATGGCCTCACAACTATAAGCTTTTTAGTTAATAAATCCCCATTGTAAAAACCAACCCATTTTTGGTATACTTCCTTGGTAGCCTTTAGCAAACTAAAACACTTGTCTTTATAGGAAATGGATGGAAAAAAGGCAGGGAGTGATGGGAAATTTCAAAGTGATAGTTGTAGGAATTCCCTTAAATTTTGAGACTTTATTAAATCTGAAGCTTAGTAACTTATTTTCTGCATTTTTAAAGTAAGAAATTGTGGCAGTTTGAGATTATTTATGAATCCCCCCCAAAAAGAGAAGATTATGTTTGTAAACTGGTCTGTTCCTCTGGGTGTGATACCCTTTGATTGTATTAAATTCAAAGGTTTTACATTCACTTTATTAAATCAACTTAGGGCTTTTGATTCAATCATGTCAGTAGGGCATGACTCAGGGTTGAGTCACTACCCCCTTGGTGGTCTGAAAAACAGACACTCACTCAAGAAGACACATGGGAAGAGAGAGAGCTCCATAGATGCCAGAGGAGAGAACTTTGTCATGTGACAGAAAGGAGACGGCTCAAACACCTAAAGCCCAGGAATAGACGAGCCATTCTCCTGATAGTTTGCAGCTGAAGAGAACAGAGCATCTGAGTAGCTGAGAAGGCCTGGAAAGAAACAAGCCGTATGCCAGTCTACAGCTGAGAGAGAGGAAGGCTGAACCCTCACAGAGATTGGCAATAGTCTTGTTTCAACACATAGCAACTGACTTTGGTGAGAAAGCAACCTTGAGTTAAGATTCTTTAGGGTCTTGAAACTGTAAGCTTTGACCCTAAATAAATACCCTTTATAAAAGCCAATAGATTTCTGGTACTTTGCACCAGCACCCCTTTGGTTGACTAATACATGGATAAACAGACTCTTCGTGGAATTATATACATGTCCAGAGTCAAAAAAAAATGAACTGTTATTTATCTTCAGTCATATTCCATGTTATATCCTGACATTTTTCTCATATTTCTTAAGATTCCCAGTTTTGTCTAGGAATCACCCACAAGGAAATTATAATTACATTAAAATATACATTAAAATATCCTGGTTAGTCTGTGTCTTCAAGCTCTTTGTACCTAATCATACATAATGCTGATCATCTTAAATGCAATATATAGTACTTTTGAGTATAAAACATGTACATGAATATATGTTAAGATATAGAATAAGAATTTTTGTCAATCCCCATATTTTTTGCAACCTGTACCAAGAAGAATTTAAAGTAATTTTAAAAGCAAAAACTCTTAAAATTTATTAATAGCTGAATGTTACGAATTCAATATATTTGCTCTTGGGTCAGGTGATTGCACAATGCTTAAATATAATTAAATAGAAGAAGCAACAATGTATAACCCCCAACATTAGCTTATATTCCAATTTTAAGTAAAAATTATATTTGTAAGTATTGTTATACTCTGTTTTTCAAGAAATTGCAGTCATTACTATATGTAAGCATTTTGATATTATATAAATTTTTTAAAAACTTTTTATTGTAGTAAGATATATGCAACTCAAAATTTCCCATTTTAACCACTTTCAAGTATACAATTCATTAGTATTAATTACATTCACAATATTGTGCCAGCATCATCAATATCCATTACCTCACCTTTTTTATCACCTCAAATAGGAACTCTGTAACCATTAAGTAATAATTCTCTCTCTCTCTCCCTCCCTGCTTTGGCCCCTGGTCTCTATCTCTGAAATTTTGTTCTCCTAGATATATCATAAACGTGAAATCATGCAATATTTGTATTTTTGTGTCTCACATTTTCACTCAGCATGAAGAAACTTTTAATATATGAATTAAATTCTGAGACATTATTTGGCTGAGAGCCATTAGTTGATTAGACACATAGGATTCCTCGTGTAAAACCATGAACAGTAGAAATTGCTTATATTAAATGGAAATGTTAAAGTTCATTAAGTCTGAGAATCTTTGACAATATATTTGCAATAGAGTCACTATGATTACTTTTAGATGATAATCTCTGGTTTTACAAAAAGCTTGGTTTGACGTCTAGCAATTAAGCCTTTTCACATCATACTAGTCTCACTCAGCAAAGTCTCATATAAATCAGTTGTAGAGGACTTTCTTTTTTAAATGTTAAAAAAAAAAGAATTAGAGACGATAGGTACCTAAAGTACATTTTGATAATGGAATAAAAACAGTTTAATAACTCCACACTCATTTCTTATTTGTTTGCCAAATATATAAAGGAGTTTTTCCATTATGGTCTGTCTGTCTTAAAGAGAACATATGATTATCTAAATATGCATTTTAAGGGAATTGCTTACTCAACTCGGCTTTCTGTAAAACACTGTAAATTTGTGTGCATTTACAAGTTACAGCAGGCTAAAATTGAACAGAATTTGATTGCAGACCAGAAGCTATATTTTTCTTGCTTTTGTCACCAGAGCTTTAGAAAGTAAAACAGAAACTCCAATATCTTGCTAGAGCATGCTCAGGATTTTTTGAACAATCCATGAAAGGTAACAGGGATGTTAATCTCCACTTCAGCCCTTGCAACTTCACTCAAGTCCTTGGCATTCAGAACCAGAAGATAGGCAGGCTTTTGTCCTGCCCCAGGGCTCACCACCACACTCAGAACCACACCTGTTAACCAGAAGTAAATAAGATAGTATTGTATAAAAGCCAGGGCCATAGATTAAATGTCATTGAAAAATATAGGAGACATTACATTGATGAATAAAGAAAACTCAGTGGGAAATTGTATGACTTGACATCTCGTTCTGACTCTTCTGCAACCTGACTGTGTGATCATATTGAAGGGGTCTTGTGACCATGTTTGTCTTGCTCATTTGGTATCCCAATAGTCTAATACAATGAATTGAACATAGTAGGTGTTCATTAACTATTCATTGAATGAATGAATGGATCTGTGCTTGTCTGTAACACAAGGATGTAAAATCTACTCTACCTACTTCAAACAGGTGTTGTGACAATCAAAGGAAAAATGTATACTAAAGGGCTTTCAAAACAATAAGGTATACTATTTTTATAATTTCCTAGACCTAACTAGAGACTTATATCTTTCAAACAAAATGAGGGCAAGTATTTTGCAGTTGTGATTGAAAGGGTTCCATAATTCTTTCTTATTCATTTCTTTGTGGTTTTCCATATATTAATTTTCAGAGAGCCTACTCTACCTCCCTGTTCCAGCTAACCAACGATTAACTAAGAATTGTATTTTGCAATTAAGTTGGTACGTTATGAGCAGCAGCTTTGGAACTCTTTCTAGCCCCAGCTTACTGAGAGAACAAACCAAAACTAGAGTCACAAAACCATGTTCTTATTCTCTTTGATTTGTTACAATACTCAATTTCCCTCCTTAGGATTTTATACTTTCCCAGAAATAAATCCAGATCAAGAAAGGCAAAAACCTAGAATTCATGCTGCCTTTCCTCCTCCTCCTCTCCCCCATCGAAACCAGACACTGATAATCCATCCTGACACCAGGTGCTTTAGCATTTTTCCAACTCTTCAAGTCTTCAGCTAGCTACTGCTAATCAATGAGGACGTAGTCACAAGATGAATCTTATTTGCCATCCATGCCTGGTTTACATTATTTAGTGCTGTCCCATTCATTTCTGAACGTTAGAGGATAATAAACATTAGAGCAGAGTCAAACAACTCCTTTCCTACACATATCCAAAGCATTATTATTGCTTTCATTACCATCATCTTCTTCCATAGCATCTGGGTGAGAAACAAAGATGGGTTCTGATGGATATGAATCAGGCTCCTGCCATATCCAGGTTTCTTTAGTTTTGACGTTCAGCTTACAGAGCTACTTGTAAGAACAAAAATAAATAAATAAGCCAATACACTTTATCTAACCAGTATATGATTCAAAGTACTGTGCCAATATTAGTAAGATGTATTAATTTACCCTGTCTGGAACAAAGTGATTCAAGCCAAGTCCGTATGCATATGTATAAGGTTTCCCACCATACTTCTGGTAATTGATTTGAGGAAACTCAAATGCTACAAAATAGAGCACAAACTTAGGATAACTCAATTCATCTCTATGAACAGAGGGAGCATTTTGTCCCTCCTGTGTGAGGGTTGCTCTGGATCTCCTCACCTTGGCGAGGCCCTGCAAAGAGAACCTCAGGTTCCAGCCAGATAGTCTCATCACTGCACAGAATTGCAGTGGCAGTTGTGTTGGGGAGGGTGACTAAATTCTTTCCTGTGTCAGCCTAGAAAAGAACATTACAGAAACCTCAGTGAACAAGGAAAAAAACCAAGCAACATTAAATGCAATCTTCTGGCATTTTGTCTCCTGGTTTCTTTATTTCTCATTCAACATGCCATGAGGAGCAGTGCAGAAAACTATAGACAAGAGAGCCCTGCAATGGGACTGGGAAAGCTGTCTTTGCCTGTCTCAGTCACTGCCTCTCTATTACTGGGAAAAGCACATAACTTATTGGTCCTCAGTTTTCTCATCTGTAGAATGGGACTCTGTCCTGTGAAGGGCTTCTATAAGAAAAAAAATGAAGTGTTTTTCTACAGAACAACAGGGACTTCAACTGTCTGAGAGATTAATTTTAGCATTCATTTCTCTTATTATTAGATATATTTTTATTTTCTTTGGGAAAAAAGTTATATTGTCAAGAGAAAAAATATGTAGAAAAACCTTTGGACCAGATGTTTTCTAAGATCTTAAGACACACATACACACACATATACACACACAAACACAGACAATTTTGCAGTTTATTTTATGAAAGGAATGGATACTATGAGCTCTTTCTAAGAAAATGTTTGACATCACCAAGAATTAAGACACAGTAGAAGAGCTGGGGAGAGTAACACTGAGCCAGAAGGGAGAGTGGGGGTTAGTAGGTGACAATGAGGGTTGTATATATATGTATATGTACACGTACTACCCTGCTATTTAATTAACTGAAATGAGATTAAAATTTAGGGATTTTAAGTGTGGATGTAGATGAAAATGGTATAGAAGCAGCAAAGAGGACACCTACCCCAACTCCAGGCCTGGCAGTGAAAGGGCTGTAGGAGGACAAACTGCCACCCTTGCAGAGAGCTGCCGGGAAGACCAGAATCCTCAGGTGAGAGCCAGATTTGGTTTGAAGGAAGAAGGTGGAGGGCACATTCACAGAGGAAGATAGAAGGGGTTTGCTGGTGATGGCTCATGAATTCAGAGGAAATAGTGGAAGATTCTCAGAAGTGGGGAAGGGGTGAGAGGTGAGGACCATTATAATAGCAGACTAGATTTTATGAGATTTTGTGTGCTGAGGACACAAAGCACTTAGTGGTGATGTTGGGAAGAAGGGAGCGATATGGGTACTACATATATATATATATATATATATATATATATATATATATATATATAAAGATTATTTTTGTTTTCCATAACATATTAGCTCCTTTTTTTGACTTTCTTATTTTTTAGCAGATGCATTCACTCTTTCACCCAGCAATCTCACTTCTGAGAATCTATCTTAGAAATATATATACACATATAAGGAGTAACATACATACAAAAATTATTCCTTGGGACATTATGTGTAATAATTAAGGATTGGAAACTTCATGGCCCAGCAGTGAGGAACTGGCTGAATAAACTTGGGTACGTTCACCAAAAGAATCCTCTGCAACTGATATAAGCAAGATCTTCAGTATTTATTGCTAAATGAAAAAAAATTAAGGTACAAAACAGAGGATATAGAATACCACTTTTAACATAAAAACATGGGAAGTAATAATTATATATACATTTGCATTTTATATTTGCACAAACAATGGAAAGGAAGAAATGAATAAATGTTAGATGTAAGAAGTGAGGGGGAATGGAATGGAATGAATGGGGTCAGGGGTTGAAGTGAGATTTCCTAGTCTATAACTTTTTATATCTCTTTGAACATTTTTGATGATTTAAATGTACCACCTTTTGAAAAATAATAAAAATGTAGTTTAAAAACACTATCATTATCTTAATCAATAAACTTGAAACCTCTTATGTTCTTCTCCTCCTTAGCTCTTCTCATCCTTCCCTCAATCTCTTTATCTCCTCTCCCTCCCCTAATTTATGACCTCTGTATTTTTACCTTTAGCACCAAACTTTTAAAAATGCAGACTATAGTAACTGCTCCCCCATGTTTACCAAATGCTCAGATTTACCGTCTTGAACCTTAATTTCTGCCTCTATTTTGCTCCTCTCTCTTGGGGATCACCAGTAGGCTCCTAGCCTACTTTTTTCCCTCTCACCTGAGTGATTTTATTTGTCTCCTTTCTCATGTCCCTATCCCCATCATTTTTCTACTTCCAATACTACTTGCACACAGTTTTATTTTAGAAAAACAAAGTATTAAAGCTGTAATTGACCTCTTTTTTTTTATTCCAGTCCCCTTAAGTACCAGAGCAGGCAGCTGAACCTTAGAAGCAACAGACTTGCTCAGGGAAGCCAGACATTTAGTAGTAGAGCTCACCATAAAAGTCAGAATTGCCAGTTCACATGCTATGACTATGGCTTACTTCTAGTCACAAAACTTTCACTATTTCCCCAATGTCCTGCCCAAAAAAGTGCAAGTCTCTTAGCTTGTCCCTAAGGACTTCCAAGTTTGCAAACCTACCTTTATCCATTTACTCCACTACTTTGGCTTATGTTCTAACCAGTTGGACCCCAACCAGCTCTCTCTGCATGTCTGCCCCTCCTCACTTCTGTTATTCTTCATGCTATTCCTCCTCTCTTCAATTGTCCTGATTCAGTCTCATCTCAAATGACTGCATTCCATGAAAACTGCTGAGAATCTCCCCAAACAAGTACAGCTGTCCCATCCTCTGAATAGCCAAAGATATTTAAACCTTCTTCATGTACTCATCCTGTGCTGATGTGCATTATCATTACTGAACAACCTTCCTTTTCCTGTCCACTAGTTTCTGAGTTCCATGAGAACAAGAAGTATATCCTGTTGATAAACCCACTGAAGCCACTAGTACAATGTCTTGCAGTGGTTGCTCAATCACCACTGGAAGAAGGTGGGGCTTGGGAGTCTCACTGGACATTTTTCATCATCACCAAAGTTCCCTCTTCTGTAATTGGGCCATACATTTTAAAAGTCCTTCCTTTTTGTTTTGTTTTTCATTTTGGAATGCAGAGAGTGGGATGAGTACTATTTAAGGTAAATTATCCTATTTTATTTCCTTAATTTAAAGATACTTGTGATTTTATCATTATTAACAAAATAAGATTTTACAAAAATCCATCAATTCATTCACTGGGTAAATGTTTTATGGGCACCCAACTATGTGACAGAGATATACGTCCTAATGGGAAAACAAATGTGTTCACCATAATCTCCCTTCTGAACTCCTGACCTAGATATCCGGCTGCCTACTGAACACTTCTGCTAGAATGTTCAATAGACACCTTAAACTTAATACATCTAAAGAAATCCTACTCCATTTCCTCAAAACCAGTTACTCCAACTCCTCTGTTTCCAATGCAGGTAATTGTACCATCCTCTACTCAAATGCTCAAGACAAATCTGGAAATTGCTCTGGGCTCTTTCCTCTCCATTACCCCTCACATACAAAAAAAAAAAAAAATATCAACTCTTGGTGACTCTCTTTCTTAAATATTTGTAAACTTTGTACCTTCCTTTATCTCCCAGTTGCCATTGTCTGAATTCAGACCTTATCCTCTTTCACTTGTCCCATTGGGTCATTGCTCTCCTGACAGTGCTTCTGGCCTCTAGACTCCCCACCTTTCAATGTGTCCTCCATGATGCTGCCAAAATGATCTTTCTGAAGCACGTCACATACATACTCCCCACACTTAAAAACTTCATTGAGGCCCGGCTAGATAGCTCAGTGGATAAAGAGCTCGCCGGTGTACCACATGGGAGGCCCCGGGTTCGGTTCCC
>PVKH010041459.1:0-10939 GCA_004027955.1 Chaetophractus vellerosus
TCAGTATTCTACACCTTGGGAAATGAAATCCACACAAGTCAGATATCTGAGAATCACTTTTGCTCTATAACTGTGCATATCCAATTTTCAACTTCTACAGGCTCTTTCTTCTAATTGTCTCTTCAGCAAGTCCTCCCTTGTAACATTGACATAATTATCTATACTCATGCCCTTATTATTTCTTACCAGGTTGACTGCAATGGCTTCCTAACTGTCCCCATTTCCCCCAGTTTTAACCTATTAATTTTCTTTTTGGCTGCTGTGGTAGTTTGAGGTTTTTATGGACCTCAGAAAAATCGTGTCCTTATAGCTAAGCCATTCCTATGGGTGTGAAGCTATTGCAGGTGGGACATCAGTTGGGGTGGGTCTTAATCCTCTTACTAGAGTCCTTAATAAATGGGATGAATAAGGAGAGACAAACAGAGAGAAAGCCACAGGAGCTGAGCCAGAAGCTGGAAGCAATGAAACCTGGAAGAGAAGGGAGAGACCAGCAGGCACCACCATGTGCCTTGCCACGTGACAGAGAAGTCCAAGATCACTGGCAGCTGGGGTCTTTGAGGAGAAAGCATCACCTGATGATGCTTTGCTTTGGAATATTTTATGACCTCAGAACTGTAAGCTTTTAAGTTAATTAATACCCATTGTTAAAGCTGAGCCATTTCCAGTACATTGCATTTCAAGTGTCTAGCAAACTAAAACAGCTGCCTTTTATGTTGTCATTGTTTTTCAAAGTAAACTTAATTATATAAGAAGGATTCCTGTAACATTCCAGAAAGCTTATAAATCGAATTTTTAGCATATCACATAAACATGATAAGGAATTTTTAGCATATCACATAAACATGATAAGGACCCCACCTCTTCTTTAGTCATCGTTCCTGCCTCTTTTTTACTTTCTCACCCCTCCTATCTGTCTGCTCTCCAGCAGTTTTTCCATTTGGAGTCCCCCAAGGGTCAAGAACCCTTACTCATTGCATATGCTAGTCCATTTGCCTGAATAACTGCTCCACTCAATGATATTGATGCTTTTATGAAGACTTGCTCAAACATCTTTTTTTTTCTAGGAAGTGTTCCTTTCTTTGTGCTATTTTCAAGACTTTTGTGCACTTCTCTCACTGCACATATCATATGACATCACAGCAGAAGCCCAATAATGGCAGGAGCACTACATTGCAGGTTTACCATTATATATACAGAGCTTAGAATTACTTGTACATAGAAAAGATATATCAAATATTTCTGAGTAAGCCAGTTTGTAATTATGTCTTTACTTATCTGTCTTCTGTACCTAGGTAGCTCCTCAGTGCCAAGAAGGGATATTCATCTCATTATTCCCAATGAATGAAAAAGAGCAGATATTCATTTTTTATATTTTATTCATTCAACTAAGAAAATGCAAAATCTATAGGTATGCACTTATTCATACATATGTATCCAATGCAAATTATAACTGTCTAATCTTGAGGTATTTGGAGTTAAGCCAAGAAGTTTCTTGTCCAGTTAAGGATACAGATCATTACCTTGATGCTTAAATTGCCATATCTAGTCTAAACAACAGAACTGGTCCCTTTGCCAAGTGTATGCAAGTCTGATTCCTAAGCATGATCAATTGTTTCTTCACTTACATTATCAACCCTGCCCACTCTGAGGAATTGTAATCCCTGATGCAACGAATGCCTTTAGAGATGTCTCACAATTTCTACTTACTTGACTCTAAGCAAAAATGTGACTATAAAAGGTAAACTAATGAAAATACTATAATGAGGGACCGAGTGTTAGAGAAACTGAGAAGGCAGAGAATAACTCCAGTGGAGTAAAGTAATGCTAAAAGGAAGTAGCATTCGAATAAATAGTTGAGTAATGACTAAGTTCAAAAGTCTAGACCAAAGTCAATAAGGAATCAACAGAAACATTGATAAGCAATGGGTGGCTATCCTCTAAGAAGACTTATCATTTGGCATTATGAGGTTATAATCCTCTTACAATACATTTTAAGTTGAACCTTTGGGAAAACCCTATTATTTGATATGACATAAATAGAAAGTTTTACTGTAATTTCTTCATCTCCATGTGTATTAGTTTCTAGAGCTGCCATAACAAATTGTCACAAACTACGTGGCTTAAAACAACAAAAATGTATTTTCTCACAGTTCTGGAAACCAGAAATCTGAAATCAAGATGTCTGTGGGGTTAGTTCCATCTGGAGGCTGTGAAGGAGAATCCATTCCATGCCATTCTCCTAGCTTCTGGTGGCTGGTGACAATCATTGGTTTTCCTTGGTTTATAGACACCTCACTCCAATCTCTGTTTCCAGTGGTCACAGCAACTTCACCTCTGTGTGTTCTTTTCTTCTCTTCTAAGTACACTTGCCATTGGATTTAAGCCCACCTTAAACCTGGATAATTTCATCTAGAGATCCTTAGCATCTTCAAAGACTTCCTTTCCAGACAAGGTCACATTCACTGTTCTGGCCAGAAATACCTTTTGGGTGGCCACCATTCAACACACTATACCATGTAACAACTTTAGCTAAGGCTCTTAGACACTCCATGCAAAATGTCACAATGGAAATGTAACTTAATTTACCAGTCCATTAGTCTAACCAACTTATTTGAAAGAGAAAGGAAAGGGAGGGAAGGAGAGAGGAGTGAAGAAGATTAGTACTATTTGTAGATGAGAACAAGCTGGAACCCAAGGGGTAAAGTATGTGGGAAGGGTGCTGTAGTGCTTAATTACTTCATTCCAATTGTGATAGGAAAATAGAAAAAAGTGTGGACTGGGCTAAAATCAGAGAAGAGATTCCTTTCCCAAGAGGAATTTGTTCACAAAGATTTGGACTACTTTATTTATGAACAGAGAATGGGCTCTGGGGACATACTGCCTAGATTTGAATTCTAGGTCTGTCATTCATTATCTCCATGACCTTGCGCAGTTTCTCAAATTCTCCCTACTCTGTTCCCCCATCAGAAAATGTGGACTATTTTGGCACCTATTCATTAGACTGTTGTGAGAATTAAATGAATTAATATTCATAAGGCACTTAGAACAAGGCCTGATATATAATAAGTACTACATAAATGTGTGTGCAAAATTAAATACACTTATCCATCACTTTAAGATAACATAGTGAACTCAAAAGCATGACCTTCCAACAAATGGAAAAAAGACAAGAACCTATATCCAGTGGCTATTCCAAAGGAGGACCTGGAAAGAGAGTTAGCTTTGACATAATTTTCATCAGATTTATCTGAATTGAAATTTGACATTTTCTCAACCCCATGCATATTGCTAGGCAGACATAGCTCCATCTCCTACCTTCCAAACAAACGGTTGTTCCTAAATCCACCTCATATAGAAGTTCTAGAGCCTTCATTTCCCAAAACCCTTAAATATCCACATTACATCATCAACACTGCAAACTGCACACTCCAACATCTATTAATAAAAACAAAATCAACTTTGTAAATTTAACTTCTAGAAGGTTGCATATTCATCATGATTAGTGCTTAATAATTTTTTTAAAATGCTGCTAATAACCTTTATTTTTGTTATGAGCATAGATTAAACTGACTGGGTTCAAAACCCAGTTGTTATTTACTGACTATGGGATTTTGATTTAACTTGCCTTGTTTTCCTCATGTAAAATAAGAATAACAACAGTGTATGTATGTTTGTATGTAAAGCATTTAGAATATTATCTAGCAAATAGTAAGTGCTATCTATTTGCTATTATCCTTATTTTGTTATTCTGTATAAAGAATATAAACTATACATCTTCCCCATGCTGATGAGAAGTCATATACTACTCTTAAAAATAGCCAAATATATAATAGAGGCTATTCATATTCATTTATTTTAAATTCTGTTCATGAAGCAAAAGTAAAAAGAAAGGAAAATATTTTAAAGTACTACATTATACCATTTTAATAAAATGTCTAACAAAAGTTGAAAAGGTACTTAATGAGCAGGCTGTTTTAACATCTATGATAATTATTGTCAATCATTCAATCATTATAAAAATAATGCAGAAATCACTAACATTCACCATTTTGGGGCATGAGTATGTAAATCACTTTGATTTCTCTAAGCCCATCAGATTTGCTGTAGGGAAACTTATGATGCAATTATGAACTAGCAAGTTTCTTCGCAATAATTCCTCAATACCCATCTCTCAGAATGAGTTTAATATGCAAAGAAAATAGCATCCTAGTTATTGAAATAAAATCTTGTATCTTTTTATCACCAGCCATTCAAATATAGGAAAACAAGCAGACACCAACTCTTAACCTACATGATAGACATGCTTAATTCTCCTGTAACGCTCTGCTATTTACAGAAAAATATCAAGAAGTCATAATTTGGAAGTTTCTGTACATAATAATAACCTTCTTGCTATAGAATAGGGAAATGTATTTACTTTTTAGTTTTGTCCCCAAAGGCGAACTTGGGTACAACCAGTGCTAAAATCAACATGGGATAGTTTAGAATCTCCACTATTGTTATTTAAATGGAACAAAATTTTTGAAAGGAAAAGCAATTAAATCATTTTTAAGGCAGTAATCACTAAAAGTTCATTATCAAGCACTCTCCTGGTTGGGTATAATTTACATAGTGAAAAGGAGGAAATGAGCCATTAAAGGGCCATTCATTGGAACAGAGGGTAAAGCAGGTGAGTTTCCTCATGACTAATTTTAAATTATTTAAGAGCATCTACACACATGTTCTGTTGCAAGAATAACAAAGATAAGTAATTATAGCAAAATAGTCTATATTCTAGAATCTGGATGTAGTAGGCAAAATAATGGTCATCCAGAGATGTTCAATTTCTAATCCCAAAAACTTGTGACTACGTTTTCTAAAAAGGGACCTTGCAGATGTGAGTAAACTAAATATCTTGATATTTGAAGATTCTCCTGGATTGTTCATGTGGGCCCCATGTAATCACAAGGTTTCTCATGAAAGGAAGACGGGAATGGCAGAGTAAAAGAGAGATTTGAGGATTCTAGTTTACCGGTTGTTTTTTTTTATTGACTTTATTTTTTCTTTTTTGGTGTACAGTTCTATGCGTTCCACACACACACACCCCACTTGCTGTCTGTGTTCATTAGCTGGGTGATCTTCTGTGTCTGTTTCTTGCCTTCTCTTCTCATTTTTCTTCTCCTGGCTTCACCGGGATTCGATCCTAGGATCCTCCGATGTGGGAGAGAGGCACCCTGTCACTTGCGCCACCTCAGTTCCTGGTTTCTTGCCTGTGTTGCTGTGGTTCTCCCATGAATCTCCCTTCTGTTGCATGATAATCTTGCTGCATGGCTCACCGCGCGTCCGTGCAGGCCTGGCTCACTGCGTGTGGGCCTGGCTCGCCTGCTTGCCTGCTCACCTTTTTATTTTACCAGGAGGTCCCAGGGATCAAACCCAGGTCCATCCATATGGTAGATGGATGCCTAACCACTTAAGCCACGTCTGCTTCCCACTTTACTGGTTTTGAAAATAGAGGAAGAGGCCATAAGCTAAGGAATGCAGGCAGCCTCAGGAAGCTGGAAAAAGCAAAGAAACCGGCTCTCTCCACCTTCCTTTGAGTCCTTAAAGATCCAATTTGGACATCTTGCCTTCAGAACTGTAAGATTATATATCTGTGTTGTTTTAAGCCATGGAATTTGTGGTGGTTTGTTACAGCAGCAATAGGAAACCAATACATTAGGTTTACAAAAATAATGTGGCCTTCATCTTTACATGCAATTCTTTAAGCTACATGCTTATGTTTTACCAGGAAAAAAAGACAAATTTCTTTTAGAACTCTATCACTCTTGAAAGGAAATATCTGTTGTCTCTTTTCTATAAGGGTTTCTGAATAATCAATCATCTTTTATTTTCTCCTCCCAGCAAAAATTCTAAACAGAAACTTTACTTGCAAGGACTTAATTCAAAGTACACGTCTGTTTCATTATTCCATGATTTTTCAAAGCTGTCCTAAATTCAGAACCAGTGCTAACAAACAAGCCTGCAGCTGATTAAAAGAAGAATTAATCAAAATGTTAACTGTCAATTGTTTCAGAACAGATCAACAAATCAACATAAATGAGAAGAAAATTTTCCTCAGTTTCTCATCTTGAACACAAAAACATTTCATTTTTGAAATACTCTCAATGCCAAATACCAAGCTGTTATTTACTTGCTCAAGATAGTTAATACAGATTACCAAACCAATTTTCTTAAAACATACTTCATGAATCTATAAACTCACTTCTTTAAGTTTGGGGATGATAATAACTATATCAAAGAGGATTCTTGTACCTGTGTAGGTATTATAGCCTTTGACCAATAAGATACTTAGCTTTTAATAGATTATATTGGCAATTTTAAGCATTCACCAAATTGTTAACTTGTCAGGGGATTTTTGTAGGATAAAATCTAGAGCTAGACTGGTGAAAGACACAAAATAACATAAACCATAAGGTATTGGAATACTGATATGCTTTCCCAAGATGTACTAGTCAAGTCTATATTATCTAGCTAATTATGATGTAAAACTAGAATAACATATTATTCAAATAGTTATCAAGGGCTACATACATAACAGAAGTGAAAAATAACACACTTTCCCAAAAGGAACTTGAAAACTTAGTGGAAGAGAACATATAGAAATAAAAATGGTCCAAGGGACAAAATAATAAATTTCATATGTGAAGAGAGTTCAGGGAAAGCCACCCCACATGCTTGAGGGGAGGTGGTGTTTGAAACTGTGGGGTTGCATGGCCCATGTAACTTTTTAAAATTATAATAAGTAATATTACAGTAATAAATAGGCCAGGGCAGATATTACAGACAGATGACAATTATCCAAAATAAGTTTAACTAGAGTCGGGGACAGATTTAGTGTGATGCTAATGAAGCGTACACTTCATGAAGCCTGTCTCTTGCAAAGGTCACCTCCAATTTGGGAGGGCCCTGTATTGTGTTCACATGGTCATATATTCCTACAAAATTTGGAAAACGTTAGCTATTTTAGCCATAATCAATTAAGACCTATGTCTCTTTTCACTCTGACTCTCCCTCCTTTACATTATATAAGATTGGTCATAGAAATTTTGAGGATCTGCCTGAGGGAAATTGAGTATGATATATATTCCTTAAGTTTAGTGGCATATAGTTTTTTTGTGTTTTACTGTCATTTCCATGAATTATTTATTGCTAGTTGTTGTTGGGTAGAAATGTCTCTCAGGAATAATACTGCTGCCTTCTCACATGTTCTTTTGGTTTCCTGAGCTGCTCAAGCAAATACATGCAATGGAGGTTTATTGGCTCATGGTTTTGATGCCAAGAAAAAGTCCAAATCAGGTTGTCATCAAGGCAATGCTTTCTTCCTGAAAACTGGCATTCTGGGGATGCTGCTGTCGATCCTTGGTCCTTGGATGTTCTGTCACATGTGCAAGGCAATGGCAGCCTCTCCTGGCCTTTCCCTTCTCTTCAGGGTTCTGCTGATTTCAGCTTCTGGCTGCTTTCTTTTTATGGCTTTCTCTCCACCTGCCTGAATTTTATTCTGCTGAAAAAGGACTCCAGTAATTAGATGATGACTCATCCTGATTGAGGTGGGGCACACCTTCACTGAAGTAACTTCATCCAAAGTTCCTACCGACTATGAGTTCACACCTGTAGGAATGGATTAAGTTTAAGAAGGTTTTTTTTCTGGGAAACCTACAGCTCCAGACCACCACATATGCCAATTCACCCAATGTCATGACACAGTGGTGCAGGCCAGAGCATGTACTGTAATTGTATAGTGAAGGAAAAAGAAGGTTTGAGATGTATGGAGCCAGAAGCTAGTCTATGGACAACTGTCTCAAATCTTAGATTTCATATATGTTAGCTACTTAATAGAGGTTTTCCCAAATTATAATAACAATAAAACATTAATGTTTTAGTAGTAACTAGATAAGAAGCTAAAAGAAACTATTCTAAAACAGCAATTGTAAAATCTGTGAAGAAGAGGCAATCAAAAAATATAAAGCCAACTATTCTTAGAAAAACAATACTGCAGATGTGTTTCAATCAGTAAATTAATAAAACTATCAAACATTTAAAAATAGTTTTACAATGTTTGTCATATATATGTCAACTTTTAAAAATTTGTCATTTTTTTTCATTCTAAGTATTCAACATTTTTCTAGCTCCGTATTTGTAATTCTGTATAATTTGTCTTTAAGTGAGGCTGCAAAATTGTATAACTTCTTGTCCCACAGAACATGCATCTAGCCCTGGCTAAAGGTACCAGATATACACAGAGGAGGTAAAAGGATCTAAAGATGGAAAAGCAGGTTTTGAGAAAAGTCTGAAAGACTGAAAATAGAAAGCTAAGAATCTGTACTTTATTTGATGAACATTGAAAAGTCATGGAAAAAGTTTAGATAGGATAGGAAAACATGCAGAGTTGTATTCATATGGAACTGTACATATGAAATGCAGAATTTGTTAATTAACTAGATCTTCAGACAAGAGGAAGAGAAAAATCAAGGTGGCAAACTCTAGGCCTGAATTGCAATAATATTACCAGAAAAAGGATTCTTGAGAGGAGGAATTTGATGAAATTGGTAGGTAAGATGTGCACTCAACTTTGGACATTTATACTTTGACTATTTCTAGGCACTTCATCTGGTAGTTATATTCAACAGCTTATTGGAAACAGTGGGGAGAAAAGAGATCAATAAATGCTTAGTAAATACAATAAAAACTGAAGATGTGGAATTTTGCATAGTAAAATAAGATTATAAATATATGAAATGGGAAAATATCCTGGAATTTGGATACAGGATAGTCATTGACTCAAAGTGACGTAAAGACTCAACAATAACAACAAAAATATCACAACTTTGAAACAGAAACCCTAAGATCAGGGGTGGGCATAAGTAACCCTAGTAGAGTTATCTAGAGCTGGGTTTCAGACACAGGTGTGTTTCTAATTTCAAAAATCTTGGACAAGTGTGCTAGCCAGGTTCTATTATTAATTGACCTCAAGTAGGTCACAGCTTTTCTGATCCCAATCTTTTAAATTCAAATGGGAGGTTATGCCAGAGGAAAATGCAATTCCTTAACTGATTGCAAGGACTGAAAACAACAACAAAAAAAAAATACAAAGTCTTTATACCTGTAAATACCTAAGTTTTAATCACTCAAACCTCATTTCCAAATTAATGCCTGCTACAGCACCTTATGGTTTTACTTAACTGGAAATTATGTGACTACTTGTAACCTATTAAGTTTACATCAATGCAGTTACATACAAACATTTATTGAATGCCTACTGTGTTTGAAACAGTGTGTCCAATAAATAAATCATGTTAGTAAAGATTTCCTTAAAGATTTTTCATGAGTTTTCCAAATTTAATACTATTATCTTGTTTGTGCTTTTAGATTCAAAATCATGTGTACACCCCTAAATCACAGTAGAAACAGCATGTTTTTTTTCTTGCCTGTTGTATCAGAGAAATATCTCTTCCTCCCCTTTTACTCTAAGCCTTTCTCTCTTCTTTGAGATCATGCTCTATCAGTGATTTGCCTCTCTCTCAGCTCTATATTTTATCTTTGATTCTCCATTAATATTTGTACCTTTTTCACAAATATTTGGAAATCTCTCCTCATCCTGATGAAAATATTTTATTTGAATTCTGTTTGCTCCCAGATTAAAGTCCTATTATTTGCCATCCTTTCATCAACTTTTCTTAGTAACTTATTGTTTTATCTTACCTCCCACTCTTTTTGATCATTTACACTCAGTCTTACCCCTTTTCTCTATCATACCTTCTCCAAGGCCCAAATGCAAATATGTACATGTGAGTGCATGTATATAAAAGACAACATGAATAATAATTTTTCTTTTTTTCATTTTTGTATTTTATTTCTTATTTTTTACTATTATTATTTTATTTTATTATTAATTGTATTTGGTTATTTTTTGGCTTTGCTTTTGGGGAGGTTTTGGATAGCAGAAGGGTCACAACTGTAGCAGGAGAGGATCACTGATGTGGGGTGTCACTGCTGGGTGGATGTGGGGGGACGGGTGCACCTGCGGCATGGCATGCCTTTAAGGCAGATGAATATGTTCAAGTGTTCGTGAGCTTTGTCTCGGTGGGTGGTGACCCACACAATAACCAAAAGAATATTGAATTCCCATCCTGTAGAGTCTTGCTACATCCTCTAATAGAGTGGCAAGAATCCTCCGAGTACATGAGCAGTGCCTAGTGAAGAAGGACAGACCATTACACCAGGCCCTTGATATTAATGATTGTACTGATGAACCTTTTCTTGTGAAACTGAAACTTAGCCTAGTATTATATAATGCCTAAGAGTTACCTCCTGAAACCAACTTGTTGTTCAAATATGACCTCTCTCTAAGTCAAACTCAGCATATTAAACATACTACCTTCCCCACACCGTGGGACATGGCTCCTGGGGTTGAGCCTTCCTGGCACTGAGGGATTATTACCAAGTGCCGACTCGCGATACATTTGGAAAAAGACCTTGACCAAAAGGGGGAAATATTAAATACAAATGAGCTTTCATGGCTAAGAAATTTCAAAGTGAGTTGGGAGGTGTTCTAGTCAGGGTTCTCTCGGGAAACAGAATCAACACGAGATCTCTGTTAAAAATATAAGATTTTGGGGCCGGCTCGATAGCCCAGTGGATAGGGTGCCGGCATACCACATGGGAGGCCCCGGGTTCGATTCCCGGGGACCTCTCCTAGCGGGCAGACCGCCTTGAGAATGGCAAGCCGCCATGGGCGGGCCGGAGCCGCCGTGGGCAGGGCAAGAAGCTGCCACGGACAGGGCAAGAGCCACCATGGGCAGGGCAGGTCGTCCGCGGATGGAGCGCAGCTAGCCACCCGCGAACTGAATCAAGCGCCGGCCGTGAACAGACGCAGAGACCGCCCACAAGTGGGGAAAGCCGC
>PVKH010041460.1:0-10943 GCA_004027955.1 Chaetophractus vellerosus
AAGGGAAAGGGAACAGAAGGAGTTTTGAAGGAAATAATGGCTGAAAATGTCTATTAGATCCTGTTGCTCCAGGATTCAAAGTCCCTCCATTACTGCTCACTGTCCTCTGGATAAAACACTGTGTCTACAAGGCCCTTCACCATCTGCCTCCTTTCCACCATTCCAGTCTCATTTCTTACCACTCCCCATACCTTTCCTTACTGAGCTTCTTTCAATTCTCTGAAAGTTCCATCTTCCCTTTTGTCCCTGGCCTTCTTATATACTGTTCCTTTTGTGTTCAACATCCTGTGGTCTGTAGCCTACTGTGACTTCAGCTGTGGTGTCAGGTTAGATGCTGCCTATTCCAGGAAGCCTTCCCTGACCACCACCCCTCAAGATGAGGTTAGAAGCCCACGGCAGATTGTCTGAAAAGATGACGCAAGCAATTCCTCCATCTCTGTATGCACCCCCACAGTCACATTTCCCATCAGGAGGTGGAGGCTATTTCCCCTCCCCTTGAATTGGGCTGACCGGGTGACTTGCTTTGACCAAAAGAATGTATGAGAAGTATTGTTCATTGTTCTGGGACTTCGAATCCCAGGCCTTAGGAGTTTTTGTGGACCTTACTTCCATTCAGAGGGGAACACAGCCACCGTGTAAAGAAGTCCAGGCTATCCACGTGGAGAGAGAAGTACCACATGGAGAACCAGACTATAAGCGAGTCCCAACCATGAGAAAAGAGTGGCCCAGCCACCCCAGAAAGTCCCCGTGTGATCAAGCCATCATGTCCCAGGCCAGCTGCCCTGGACAACACCACGGAGACTAGAGGCAAGTTGTCCTGCCGAGCCCTGCCTGCATTCCTGACCCAGTGAATCATTGGTAATAAAATGCTTGTTTCAAGTCACTAAGTTGTGGAAGGCTTTGTTATATAGCAATGGGTGACTGATTTAAAAAAAAAAATACCCCTCCCTTTAGTTCCCCCAGCCCCTCCCACTTACCTCTGTCATGGCATCTATTTTATTGTCTTGTGGTTACTTAACCTCCCTTCTCCATCCTCACACACATTAGCACCAGGAGGGAGAGGACGAAGCCGTGTTTTCTAGCACTCCATCCCCTGTGCAAGGCACATGGTAGATGTTCTTTAAATATCTTCTGAAGACATGATCGATACGGATAGGGACACCCTAAGTAACACTGCCGCTTCCCTTAGTAAAACCAAGCTGTTCTGCAAGGTTACCAGGGGAGGGAGGATTTCCACATGGAAAGAGGCGACCAGACCTCATTAGCAGGCCCTCTCTCTCCTCCCCTCTCCCAATTCACCCCATCCTTGGCTACTTTGGAGAATCTGGACTTATTTTAGGAAGGGAGCTACTGAATGCCCTTCTCTTTTAGAGTGGCAGAAACCCATGAGCATTTATTGCCTGCTAAATATATACCTGGAAGTGTGCCAGGTACCTTACACATATTAGCTCAGTTGTTCTTGACAACACCAGGACTAAGTTGTTTTGTTTTATAGATGAGGAAACTGAGGCTCAGCAGGGTAAAGCAACTGCTCCAAGTCACACGGCTAAAGAGTGGCAAGATGAACACTGGAAGCCGGTTCTGTTTGACTCCTAACCTTCCTGCCCTTCTCACTTACGTTGCTGTTTATTCCATGGATGACAGCGATACTTAGGGAGTGATCTCTCCGTGAACTGTGGCTATAAAGTCCAGTCACCCCTCCCCCTACATAACGTTTTTAAGTTTTTTCCCCTATGGGGCTACCTTGGCAAGTTAAAAGACTGTTTCATTAAGGAAACAGGTGGGAAAGCCTGCCATTTGGGATGTGCTGAGTTGGAGATGACTCTTGGGGAGCTCTGAAGACAACTGAGCTCAGTGAAAACACCTGGAAAACCAGGTCTTTGCTCATATGCCCAAAGACCAGCACATGTGGCAGGAGAAATCCAAGCTCTCTGTCCCCACACAGGCCTTGGAAACCACGTTCTCCTTCCGAGTCTGCAGCTTAGTGATGAGCAAAGACAGGCTTGCCCCACCATGAGAGGATGGATTCAAGCCCAGGTTCTGCCTCTGGGACAGGCCCCATCTTCACTGTCTCCTGGAGGATCCCACACCCTCAGCAGTTGCACCTCCAGGCTCCCAAAGAATGTAGACTCCTTAAGGATAAGGATGGTACACATGATCCCTTCAATTCCAGACCTCAGAACCTAACACATTTCTTATCTCACATTAAATACTCAAGTGATTTGTGTATGAGACAGAAAGAAATGAAAGAATATGGCTGTTTGGCACCAACTGTGCAGCCATGGGCAAGTGACTTAAATAATCAAGGCATCACTTATTTCTTGTATTAGGTTGAATAGACCCCCCCATCCCACCCCCACCCCCCAAAATCAGGTCCTAATCCCTGGAACCTATGTTACTGTGGCAGTTTGGGTCTTTTGTGGACCCCAGAAAATTATGTTCTTAAATTGGTCCATTCCTGTGGGTGTGAATCTATTGTGAACCTTTGAGCAGATTAGATTCAGTGAGGGGCCATTTGATTAGATTCGTCCAGTGAGGCATAGCCCAGGGTGGGTCTTAATCCTCTTCCTGGAGTCCTTTATAAACTGGAACCAGCAGAGTAGCAGACACAGAAAGAAACACCCAGACAGAGCAGAGAGCAATGAAACCCAGTGTAGAAGGAAGAGACCAGCAGACACTACCATGTGCCTTGCCATGCACCTTGCCAGGTGGGAGCAGAATCCAGGACCCCCAGCAGCCAGTCCCTGGGGAGAAAAGCATCACCTGATAAAGCTCTGATTCAGACATTTTTCTCGGCCTCGAAACAGTAAGCTTTTAAACTAGTAAATCTCCTTTGTGAAAGCCAACTTATTTTTGGTGTATTGCCTTGGCAGCACCTAGCAAACTACAATAGCTACCTTAGTTGGAAAAATGGTATTTGCAGATGTGATTAGGGTGAGGATTTTGAGATGAGATTATCCTGGATTATTTAGGTGGGCCTTAAATGCAATCACCCTTGTAAGTACAGTAGTAGGGGCAGAGGGAGATATGACACAATCACATACATAGGATAAGATCACATGAAGATGGAACAGGGGGACATTTGAAGATGCTGACCTTGAAGATTGGAGTGATCCAGTCTCAAATCAAGGAATGCCAACAGCCACCAGAAGCTGGAAGAGGCAAGGAACAGATTCTTACCTAGAGCCTGGGCAGAGGAGTGTAGCCCTGCTGGTACTTTGATTTCGGCCCCATGAACCTGATTTCATATTCCTGGCTTCCAGAACTGTGCAAGAATAAATGTCTGTTGTTGGAAGGCATATAGTTTGCGGTCATTTGTTACAGCAGCTGCAAGAAACTAATATACTTGCCTCATCTGTAGAATGGGCATAATGACAGTACTGATAGGTAACATTTATTAAATACCAACTATGTGCCAAGCACAAGTCCAAATCCAATATCTCACTTAATCCTTGTAACCTACAAAGTAGCTAGCTACTCCAACCACATTTTCTTCATTTATGTTTGTTGCCCATTCTTATGTGAAAAATCCACTCTAACTTTATTCTGTGTTGGTCTCTGCACTTCTGAATTTTTATTTAAAAAACAACAACACATTTCACAAATAAGAAAGCTAAAGCACAAAATGATTTGTACAAGACTGTACAGCTTGTTATGGTTGAGCTCAGGATTTGAACCCAGTACTCTGCTACCACATAGGGTGGTAATGAAAACTAAAAGGGATGATGGATGTAAGGTGCAGGGCGTGCTAAGTGTGGACAGTTTATAGGAGCAAGGGAGGGAGTGAGGAGGGAGGGAGAGGAAACAGGGACTTCATCAGACCCAGCCTTTCTAGTTTCTTTCTCGCGTCATTTTGTTTCCCCCTCCTTCTCAGGTACCCAGAATCAGATTAATCATTAGCTAATGATCGGCCCTTTCATTTTATTCATTTTGCTTTGGGCTTTTTTGGAAATAATATAGTGAACACCATGAACTCATTGCCCAAACGAAGCACCTGAACGTTAGCGCTAACTTCATCTGCCTATGTGCTCCTCCCCATCCCACTCCCTGCCTTTCCCCTCAAGGTAACCATGATCCCAATTGTTGGCATGTTGGATTAATCATTCCATTGATTTTTTCCTTTAGTTTTTTCACATATATATGCCTAAAAATAATTGTTCATTTATTTTAACTGTTTGGTTTTTTAACCTTACAATTTCTAGGTCTTTCGATTACAGGCTCTCACTTCTTTGGCTGAAGTTGAATTTTACAAATTCACCCAGACCGCCCTGTTTGGTTGTGCGGGCTCTTTGGTGCACAAGGGCACCCATCTGAGGGTGCAGGTGGAAACTGAAATCCAGCCTGCAGCTGCTCCGGCCTTTCTCTACTCAGCACAAAATTGTGACTTTCCCACCAAGCCAGACACCTGGGAGGCTGTTTCCACCTGGAGGCTGCACCTTTTTCTAATGTGCACAAAGACACTGTAGGGGTGTATGGGGACCCTGAACTCACTGTTCCCAGGTAGTCAGCAGTCCCACCCAGCCCCATACTCCACGTTTAGGGCCCAGCCCGTTGAGATTATAGACGGGAAGTGACCCACAGTGGCAGCCAAGAGACAGCCTCTGGAGACGGCCGAGTCATGCGATCCACGGTTTCCAGGCGAAGCCTGTTGGCCGCACTCCACCCGTCCATCTCTAACCCATCAGGAGGGATTTCCTAATCAGGTTCCAGGGGCTTTGAGATTTATGTCAAGGGCCCTCGATTTATTGAATTAATGCTGCTGAGCAGAACCCTGGCTGTTAAACAGTGTGGAGATCCGGGTTTTACAGGAATGTAACTAATAAGGCTATTAACACAAACAGGGCCTGCCGCTGGCATTTATAACGCCATCAATCTCCCTACCTACTGCAAGTATTTATGGCGTGGCAGGCACTCAGAGTCCACTGCCTTTTGCTGGGCTCTGGGGGAGGACTCGGCAAGGGGGAGGCGGCCCCCACTAAGGGGAAGACAGTCAAGGGGGCGGTGGGGAGGGAGCGAGCCTGGGAAGATTCTCAGCTTCCGTCCTGTCTGGCGACTTGACACACCGGCCGTTGCCATGGGCAGATTTGAACGTGTGTGTGTGTGTGTGTGTGTGTGTTTATGAATTTATTTCCCATCTGTGGAGCACTTATCATGCGTCAAGACTTTGCAAATGTAGTGACTATGAATTTCCCAGCACCTTCTCCGGGGCAAAAACATGCTAGCTTCTCCGTGTGTGTGTGCAGGATCCCACTGAACTGAATTTCTATCTTGAGCCCCCAAACCCTCTGAAGCAAAAATTCAGTCTTGTCACTTCCAGGCAAACTCAGTCACTTTGGTGATTTTTAGTTTTCCTATGGATGTCAGGTTAAACCAAGTCAGGTTTTAGATTTTTCTCCCTCCTTTCCTTGGGTGGGGAAGATGTCAAGATCCAGGGTGGGGGTGTGTGTGCAAATACCATAGGTGGGGAGGACTAGCCAGGCTTGTGCTGTCATCTGTCCACGTCCCCTACTGGCATCCACTGTGACGTCACACGTACCAAGGTGTCCCCCTGCGTGCTGGGACGGGACACATCTCATCCAGTCCCCACACCCTCTGCTGCACTTCCTACATCTAAGCAGAACTCCTGCCTCCTCTCTCTCTCTCTCCCCCCTAATCTCCAAGTCCCACTTAGGAGCCAAGGATGAAGACACTCCAGGGCCCCTGGAAACACTCCGTCCTCTGGACCTTGCAGGCCTGGCCACACCAGGCCACTAAGTCTGCTCTCTCCATTAATGTGCCACAACGACACTGGGGACATCTCCACGAGGCCTGCCAGCTCCCTCGTTTTTTTAACCACTTACCGAGCCCTCTCAGGCACTGTTCTAAGCGCTTTAAAAGGTGGTCCTCATTTCCTCCTGCCAACAGCTCTAAGAGGTAAGATCCATCATTATTCCCCTATTACAGAGGTGGAAATTAAGGGCCAAAAGCTTAGGGCTTCTGGCAGTTTGACATTATTTGTGAATTCCAAAAAGAGATATAGACTGTGTTTGTAAGCTGGTCTGTTCCTCTGGGTGCGATACCCTTGGATTAATTAATTCAAAGGTTTTAGGTTTACTTATTTAAATCAATGCAGGGCCTTTGATTCTACCACATCAGAAGGGCATGACTCAGGGTTGAGTCCCCCACTCCCCTTGGTAGGCTATGTTTAATGGACACTCACTCAAGACGACACAGAAAAAGGGAGCTCCATAGACACAGAAGAAGAGAGAACTTGGTCATTTCAGTCCTGCCCCAGGCAGAACTGAGCCATTCCCCTGAGACTTTGCAGCTGAAGAGACCAGAGCCCTGAGCAGCTGAGAAGGTCCGGAAAGAAACGAGCCCCCTAGCCTACAGCTGAGATCAGAAGAAGCTGGGCCCATGGAGCCTTAAGAGGAAGAGGAAGGCTGAACCCTCACAAAGATCGTAAACCATCTTGCTCCAACACATGGCACCCGGAGTTGGACTCTTTAGGGCCTTATAACTGTAAGCTTTTACCCCAAATAAATACCCTTTATAAAAGCCAGCAGATTTCTGGTACTTTGCATCAGTACCCCTTTGGCTGACTAATACAGGGCTCCTGCCTAAGTTCACACTGCCAGTAAGAGGTGGAGCTGGCATTTGAACCCCAGCCAGACCTCCCCAGGTCAGTGAGACACTGGAAGTGGGGTCCTTCTCCCTCATGTCCCTCCAGAGCTTTGCCCCAAGAGAGGCACTGTTCAAATTCTGATGTGCATCTAACTGCTCAGCTCCCTCTGCTTTCTTCCCTTCTGCCGGTGTGGAGTTTGGGGAGTTTGGGAGATAAGCGATTCCCCCAGGAAATCTTCCTAAACTCTTGTTCATGTCACGACCTCACTCTTTGGGACCTCTAGAGCTGAAAATTTCACTGTAGATCTCTTTTCCCTTAGAGAAGTGGAGGCCAAGGTCTGCTCCGAAGGGCAACAGGCGAGCTTGAGTATTTCAAGGACCAAAAAATAAAATAAAATAAAATAAAATAAAATAAAATAATAAAATGACAACAAAAAGAGAAATAACCAAATTTAAAAACACATAAGCAAGTTCAATAGAACTTGAATAGATGTTCTTCCAAAGAAGACATACAAATGGCCAATAAGCACATGAAAAGATGCTCAGTATCATTGGTCATCAGGAAAATGCAAATTAAAATTAGGAAAATGAGGTACCATTAAGATGAGCCACTAGGATGGTTATTACTTTAAAAAAAAACAGAAAATAACGTGTTGGCAAAGATGCAGAAAAACAGGAACCCTACATTGCTGGTAGCATTGAAAAATGGTGCAGACACCATGGAAATCTGTTTGGCAGTTCCTCAGAAAGTTGAAAATTACCATATGACCTAATCCCACTTGTTGGTGTAAACCTAAAAGAACTGAAAGCAGGGACTTGATCAGGTATTTGTACATCGATGTTTATAGCAGTGTTATTCACAAGAGCCAAAATGTAGAGGCAAGCAAGTGGCCTTCCATAGATGAATGGATAAACAAAATGCAGTATGTACACACAATCGAATAATACTTAATTGTGAAAAGGACTGAAATTCTGATGCATACTACAACATGGCTGAGCCCTGAAAACATCAGGTTGAGTGAAGTAAGCCAGACACAAAACTAGAAATATTGTTTGATGTTGCTTATATGAAATACCTAGAAGGAGCAAATTTCTAGAGACAGATGGTAAATTAGAGGTTACTGGGGGCCAGGGATTGGGGGGAAGAGGTAGTTATTACTTAGTGGGTGCAGAGTTTCTGTTTGAAGGGATGAAAGAGTTGTGGTAATGGATACTGGTGATGGGAGCACAATATTGTGACTATAGTTAATAGAACTATATTGTACACTTAAAGTGGTTAAAATGGAAAAATTTGAGTTGTACGTATGTTACTATAATAATAAGTTTTTTTAAAAAAACCACGAAGTTTCACTTAGCTTTGACATGCACATTATTGCATTGTACCTCTAACAGAACCACTGAGGGCCATTCCTCTCTCTTTCTACATATAAGGGAACCGTGGCTCAGAAAAATTCAATGTCTTCTCCAGAGCAGCAATGCTGATAAGTTGAGGAATCAGAATTTGGACTCAGGTCTGCCAGGATTTCTGGGGGGTCACTAAACTCTCTTCTGGGAGTACAAACTGGTCTGGATTGGTTTTCCTGTCTAACCAAATGGTGGAGAAACCAGTCGGAGGTACAGAGCTGTTCAGCATTCGAGACACCCCTCCCCACCCCCCGGGGGCCAGGCCATCTCAGAGGAAGCTGGGTACCCCTGACAGAATCTTTTGAAGTGGAATTCAGAAGATTTACATTTCTGGTGCTTCTTGGCTTCTCTCCTCTGCTCCTTCCTCCTCCCTTGCCTCTTGGTTTATTTAGAACATTTGTGAGTCCCTACGACGTGCTAGGCTCTGTTCTAGAAACTAGGGTGCTAGGAGGGAGCAAGCCAGACCCTCTCTCTCCCTCAATGTGTTACTGTCGCAGGGTGACCTAGATGAGGACTCTAAGTTCCCAGGGGCAGGGACTGTGTCACACATCAGTGCCTGGCACAGAGTAGGTCATCAGTAAACTGATCAAAGGTTTGAGTTCCCATCAACTGTACATCCTTGGAGATACAAGGTCAAGACCCCAGAGGTGTCTCAAAGATTTGGACATCTGTGCTCCCCAAACTCCCAACAAGATAGGGATATCCAGGAGTGGTCACCAAGAGCTCCACGGATGGCTGATGGACAAGGGGACAAAGTAGCTGAGCGTGCACCCAGACTAGCTTAGGAACCCAGCTGGGAGTCACTGGGAGGGAAGGGGAGGTGGCCTCACAGTTCTTGAAAACCTACTACCCTGACCTACAATATCTCATTCAATCACACAGCAGACCATGAAGTGGGCACTCTCGCCAACCCCGCAAACCACATCTCCATCCCTCCATCTACAAAAGATTTCTCTATTTGATCCCCCCCCCCCAGTGTCACTCATATAAATTAACTCAAGAGGAAATCAAGCACTAACACTGGGGGTGGGGGGGGGTTCCTCAGCGAAACTGAACCTGCTCAGCCAGTTTATTTCATCTGATCAAATATATATTTTGTTAAAATAATCGCTTAAACTGTTTTTTTTTCTTCTTAATACCTGTACATGGTATAAAACTGGAAAAAAAATGCATCTAAGCAAAGCACAGAAAGGAAAAACCACCTTGATGGCATTACATCAAGAAATATGCACCCTCACCACACACCATTAACTTCTCTCAGGTGCTACATATAGCCTATACCTACACCTGTACACATACCTATACCTATACACACACCTGTGCCTATATACACACCTGTACCTATACACACACCTGTACCTATATGCACACCTGTACCTATACATGTACCTATACACATACCTGTACCTATACCTGTATCTATTCACACACCTGTACCTATACCTGTATCTATACTTATACCTATACCTATATCTATACACATACTGGTACCTATACCTGTATCTATACACACACCTGGACCTCTACATGTACCTATACGCATACCATATACATAAGAATATATGTATAGGTATGCATACACATATACATATGTACACATATACATGCATATTTTTTCAATAGATATACATTTTTATTTTTTACAAAATTGTGATCTTGCTATTTAACATTTTCTCATTTCATTTCAAAATATATCATAAATGCTTTCCTGACATTAAATATTCTTCTATAATATCATTTTGAAGGCTCCAACAAAGCCCATTATATGTATATGGTGCAATTTATTTACCCAGCCTCCAGTTGTTAAACTTCCAGCTCATTCAATATTATAAAGAACACCTGGGAGCAGATGTGGCTCAAGCAGTTGAGCGCCTGCTTCCCACATGGGAGGTCCCAGATTTGGTCCCCGGTGCCTCCTAAAAATAAAAAGACAAACAAGCAAACAAATGAAAAAACCAACTCAGGGAAGCTGTTGTGGCTCAGTGGTTGAGCACCAGCTTCCCACACATGAGGTCTCGGGTTCAATCCCTGGACACTGTATCTCAAAAAAAAAAAAAAAAAAATACCGCCATGAACATCTTTAGCTACATCTTTGGGGATATTTGTGATGATTTCCTTCAAGTAAATTCTTAGGCGCAAAATTGCAGGGTTAGAGGCTATGCAAATATATAAGGCTTTTAACATATTTTACCAAATTTCTTTCCATAAAGTTGCCATGCATTTCAATTTGGGAGATGAGAAATGATATCCCAAGGTTAATATATTTGCATTTTTTTTATTAAAAGTGAGATTAGAGCAATCATCTACTGAGTAGAGTGGAGTGGTGAGTAACACAGAGACTTGTTTTTCAGCACAAGCACACACAGCAACAGAAGACAGTGACCCAGGAGGCGACAGCAGCTGATCTGTGTTAAGTGAATTAAGGAGGTCAAAATTGAGTTCAGAGGGAAAGGGCTCTGTGTTCTGGAGTTGAACTGACAGACCTCAAGGAAGAGGTGTGATTGGAGCCCCAACTGATGAGAAGGTGCCTCTCCCCACCCCACACTGTTCCTTTCAGCTCCCCAAATGCTCCAACAGCCTTCTCCCCTCCCAGCCTCTGCGCACGCTGTTTCCTCTGCCCCACCCCCTTCTCTTTGCTAAATCTTCCTCTTCACCTTTCAGGGGACGTCTTCAATGTCTCCTCCTCAGGAGAAGCCTTTCCTGCCCCAAACACCCTTATGTCCCCCATCACAGGCTCTCACTCTACCCTCTACTTGTGCTTTACATATCATAATGATAATTGATGAACTACGTCTGTCAATATTTATTTATTGTCTGTTCTAGATTATAAGCTCTTTGAGGGCTGGACTGTATCCGTCTTGCTCACCTCTCTGTTCCCAAGACCTAACACAAAATCTGGTGCATAATAGGTTTGCTGATAGTCAACGATTATCTCT
>PVKH010041461.1:0-10937 GCA_004027955.1 Chaetophractus vellerosus
GGGGGGGGATATGTAACCAAAAAAATAATAAAAAATAAATGATATTAAGCTTCCAGTCTACGAACATGGGTGATTTTCCACTTATTTAGATCTTCTTTCATTTCTTTCAGTAATAATTTGTAGTTTTCCATGTACAAGTCCTTTACATTCTTGGTTAAATTTATTTCTAGATATTTGATTCTTTTAGTTACTGTTAATAGAATTCTTTTTTTTTAATTTCTTTTTTGGATTGTTCATTGCCAGTATATAGAAACACCCCTGATTTTTGTGTACTGATAATATACCCTGCCACTTTGCTGAATTCATTTATTAGTTCTGGTAGCTTTCTTATAGATTCTTCAATATTTTCTATATGTAGGATTTTTTAATTTTTGGATAGGGTTAATTTTATCTCTTCCTTTCCAATAGGATGTCTTTTATTTCTTTTTCTTGCCTAATTGCTCTGGCTAACACTTCCAGTACAATGTTGATTAGCAGTGGTGAAAGCAGGCATCCTGATCTTAGGGGGAAAGCTTTCAGTCTTTCACTGTTGAGTGATGTTAGCTGTAGGATTTTCATATACGCCCATTATCATGTTGAGGAATTTCCCTTTTATTCTTAGCTTTCTGAGGGTTTTTATCAAGAAAATGTGTTGGATTTTGCCAAATGCCTTCTCTGCATCAATTGAGGTGATCATGTGTTTTTTCTCCTTTATTCTATTAATGTGATGTATTACATTAATTTTTTTGTGTTGAATGACACTTGTATTTCTGAAATAAATCCCTCTTGATCATGCTTCATAATCCTCTTAATATGCTGTTGGATTGAATTTGCTGGTATTTTGTTGAGGATTTTTTAATCTATATCTATGAGGGATATTGGTCTGTAATTTTCTTTTCTTATGATATCTATATCTGGCTTGGTATTAGGGTGATGTTGGCCTCAGAATGAATTAAGAAGTACTTGCTCCTCTTCAATTTTTTGGAAGAGCTTGAGAAGGATTGGTATTAATTCTTCTGTTAATGTTTGGTAAACTTCACCAGTGAAGCCATCTGGTCCAGGGCTTTTCTTCATTGGGAGATTTTTGATTGCTGATTCAATATCTTTACTTGTTCTTGTTCTTTTGAGATCTTCTACTTCTTCTTGAATCAGTTTAGGTACTTTGTATGTTTCTAGGAATTTGTCAATTTCATCTAGGTTGTCTATTTTGTTGGCATAAAACCGGTCATAGTATCCTTTTATAATCCTGTTTATTTCTATGTCAGTAGTAATGTCCCTTTTCATTTCTGATATTAGTTATTTGCATCCTCTCTCTTTTTTTTACTTTGACAGTCTAGCTAATGGTTTGCCAATTTGATTGATCTTTTCAAAGAAGCATCTTTGGCTTTGTTGATTCCCTATTATTTTTCTATTCTTTATTTCTTTTATGTCTACTCTAATAGTTATTATTTCCTTCCTTCTGCTCACCTTGGGTTGAGTTTGTTTTTTTCTAGTTCCTTCAGGTGTAAGGTTAGATTACTGTTTTTGCAATCTCTCCTCTTTTTTAATGTGAGCATTTAGAGCTATAAATTTCCCTCTGAGCACTGCCTTTGCTGCATAACATGAATTTTGGTATGTTGTGTATTTGTTTTCATTCATCTTAAGAGATTCTCTAATTTTTCTTCTGATTTCTTCTTTCATCCACTGATTGTTTGAGTGTATTATTTAATTTCCATATATTTGTGAATTTCCTTGTCCTCCCTTTGTTTTTGATTTCTAGCTCTATTCCATTGTGGTCAGAGAAGATAACTTTGTATGATTTCAATCCATTTAAATTTATTGAGACTTGTTTTGTGATCTAACATATGGTCTATCCTTGATAATGATCCATGTGCACTTGAGGAAAAAAGTGAAATGTTTTATATATACATATATGTTAAGTCTAGTTGTATTATTCAAGTCCTTTCCTTCCTCATTGTTCTTTGGTCTAGATGTTCTATCCATTATTGTAGGTGGTGCATTGAAGTATCCTACCACTAATGTAGAACCATCTATTTCTCCCTTTACATCTGTCATTGTTTGCTTTATATACATTTGGGCTTTGCTGTTAGGCGCATATCTGCTTATAATCATTATATCTTCTCAATTAATTGAAAGTTTTATTAAAAAATAAGGTGTTCTTCATTGTCCCTTGTAAGAGTTTTTAACTTAAAATCTATTTTGTCTCATATTAGTATAGTAACTATTTGCATGGAACATTTTCCCCCATTCTTTCACTTTCAACCTAATTGTCTCTTTGAATTTAAGGTGAATCTCTTGTGAGTCATGCTTTATTATCCATTCTGCAAATCTTTGCCCTTTGACCGGGAAGTTAACCCATTTACATTTAAAATAATTATTTATAATGCAGGGCTTACCTCTGCCATTTTGCTATGTGTTTTTTTGTAAGTCTTTTACCTTTTTTTTTACACAATTTTTCCATTACCACTTACTTTTGCATTTAGTTGACTTTTTGTAGTGCACCCTTTAGAATCCCTGCTCATTTCTTTCTGTGCATATTTTTCAGATATTATTTTTGTGGTTACCAGAGAGCTTAAATTTAACAACCTGTATCTATAACAATCTCATTTGATTTGATACCAACTTAACTTCAATAGTAATACATAGACTTTGTTTCTGTACCCCCACCATTACAAATGCTATCTTTATGCCTTGTGTGCCCCCAAACATTACATTTTATGCATTTGCTTTTAGATCTTGTAAAAAGTAAAATTGGAAGTTACAAATAAAAATACAACAGTACTGGCATTTATATTCATCCATATAGTTACCTTTACCAGAGCACTTTATTTTGGCATGAAGCTTTGATCTACTGTGTAGGGTCCTGTCCCTTCTTTTTACTTCTTTAGCATTTCTTGTAGGGCCTGTCTAGGGATGACAAACTTCCTCAACTTTTATTTATCTGGGTATATCTTAATCTGTCCCTCATTTTCCCCCAAAACTTTTTATTTTGAAATAATTTAAAGCTTACAGAACAGTTGCAAAGATAATACAAACATCATACAGAGAAATCTAATATATCCCTACCTCCTCAGATACTCAAATCCACCAATTTTAACATTTTGCCACCTTTGTCATATCATTCTATCTATCCATCTAGCAACCTATTTTTTTTTTTTTTTACATTTTAGGGTAGGTTGCACACATTATACTCCTTGAATACATAATAATTCCATGTACATTTCCCAAGAACAAGGGTATTTGATTATGTAATCACCTTAAGTGCAGTTATCAAGCTCAAAAGATTTAACATTGATATAAAGCTTACAGTCTATATTCCAAATTTTTCTTGTGCCCCAATAATGTCATTTTGAGCCTTGTCTCCTCCATTCTTAGATCCCATCCAAAGATCATGTATTACATTTAATTGTCATTATCTCTTTACTTTTTCTTTCTTTTTTTTATTTTTTAATTGTGGAAGCATATATACAACATAAATATTTCCATCCCAACCCCTCTCAAGGTATCTTCAGTAGGATTAATCAAATTCACAGTGTTGAAATACCCTCACTACTATCCATTACTAGAACTTTCCTTTCACACCAAACATAAAAATACTCAGTTTGTATTAACTTCCTATTGCCCCTGCCCTCCACTCCTGGTGACCTGCTCTCTACTTTCTGTCTCTATGAGTTTGCATATTTTCTGTTATTTTCTTTGTGGTTGCCAAGGGGCTTATATTTAACATGCTAAATATATAATAATCTCATTTGATTTGATACCAACTTAACCTTAATAGCATACATAAACTATTCCTGTACACTTCTGTCCCATCACCTTTATGTAGTTCTTGTCATAAATTACATATTTATATATTATGAATACAAAACCATTGATTTATCATTGCATTTTATGCATTTGTCTTTTAGATCCTGTAGAAAGTAAAAACTAGAGTTACAAATAAAAAAATACAAAAACATGGCATTTATATTTACCATGTCATTATCTTTATCAGAAATCTTTATTTTTTCATATACCTTTGGTCAATGATCTAGTTTCCTTTTCTTTCAACCTGAAGAATTGTCACTCATTTTAAAAAGACACTTGTGCCAGGTATAGAATTCTTGGTTGGCACTTTCTACTTTCAGCACTTTAAATATGTCATCCTACTGCCTTCCTGCTTCCATGGTTTCAGGTGTGAAATCAGCACTTACTCTTACTGAGGTCCCAATGTATGTAATACATTTCTCTCTTGCCACTTTCAGGATTCTCTCGTTGTCTTTGGCATTGGACAGTTTGGTTATAATGTGTCTCTGCATGAGTCTGTGTGAGTTTATACCATTTGGAATTCGTTGAACATCTTGGATTTGTATGTTCCTGTCTTTCAGCCATTACTTCTTTGGTTAGTCTCTCTGCCCTTTCATTGTTCTCCTTCTGGGACTCCCACAATATGTGTATTGGTAGCATGATGGTGTACCACAGATCTCTTGGGCTCTGTTCATTTTTCTTCATTTTTTTTTTCTTCTCAATGTATTGAATGATTTCTATTGTCTTATCTTCAAATTCCTGTATTCTTTCTTTTGCTTCTTCCAACCTGCTATTGAACCCCCTCTATGGAATTTTTAATTTCAGTTACTGTGGTCTTCATCTCCATTATTTTTGTTTGGTTCCTTTATATGATTTCTAGTTCTTTATGGATTCTCTTTTTGTTTGTCTATCATTTTTCTGATTTCCTTTAGTTCTTTTTCCATGGTTTCTTTTAGCTCTTTGAGCATATTTAAGATAATTTTTTAAAAGTCTTTTTTGATATGTCCAAAATCTGGTCTTCCTCATTGATGGTTTCTAATGTTTTCTCTTACTCATTTACTGTTTATTGTATGCCTAGTAATCTCTTGTTCCACACCAGACATTTTAACATTTTAATGTGTTATCTGTGGAATTTAGACACTGAGGTATCTGCTCCTTGAGCTTGATTCCAACTATTGTTGTGACAGATTTCCTTGACTTCCAGGTGTTAACAAAAAATGAAATATGAAGAAAAAAGTGAAGACTTTCCCAAGTCTTTGCAGAAGACTGTACAAAGGCTGTCCTTCAGGGCTTAGCCTTCCTTACAGTGTGTCTAAAGACCAGCCCAAGGCAAAAGCACAGGGCCCACCCCAGGCTTTTCTCCACAGGAATCTTCTCCTGGGATTGTGCATTGGTCTTAGGAATTCCCCCATCCACACAGATCGGAATGCCCCCCTTATACCATGAAATAGTCTCTTCTCCCAGTCCTAAGTGCCACACTGTACTTTTCAAATTCAGCAATCCTTTGCCCCAGGCAGCTGCCCTTTGAGCTGCTTGCATGCACAGGGCAAGCTCTGGGACAGCAAACCATGACAAATGCCTTGATTTAGCCTGTCAGGCTGCCACTAGACAAATGGGCACAGACATACCCACACCTCAGTATGTGCACAAGGGTTACTCTGCTTCCTCCAGAACTGGGACCCAGGACCTGTTCTGAGAATGTGGACTGGCTCTGCATTGAGTCACAAGATTTTCCTAACAATTTTAAGTTTCCTTTTTCTTGATTTATTGCTCGTGTAGTTACTGTAAACCCTTGACTGTTCTCTGGAGCTCTAAGAAAAACGGTTCTGCTTATTTTTGCTTGCTGTTTAAAGCTTCTGTGGAGAGACAGAATCCTGGAGCTTCTCACTCTGCCATCTTTGTGATGTTACTCTGCAAGGGTTTATGCCCTTGGCACATTAGAATTCCCAGGAAAGCTTTAAAAAAATCTTGATGCCAAAGTTGTACCCCAAAGGACCAATTAAATAAGAATCTTTGGGGTAACACCCAGACATCAATACTTTTCAAAGCTCTCAGGTCATTCCAATGTACAGCCATGGTTTAGAATCAGTACTCTAACATAAAGGAAGTCCTAATGTGGGCATTCCAGGGTTGAGATGGTGGCCTCACAAAGCCACCCCAGGTTCCTTCTGTCTTTCTATACTTCCATCCTCAGCATCTGGCACTCATTCTCAAGGTCATCATATAGACTAAGCAGGTTACTGAAGTTCTAGCCATCATATCTGTATTCTAGGAAGGAAAAAGGGAGGGAAGGATCAAACAATATAACACCTCAGAATTGACACCCCTTCCAGAAGTTCCACCAACACTTCTGTTTATATCTCATTAGCCAAACCATGGTCACCCCTAGATACAAAAGAGGCTGGGAAGTGTCTTTTATCTGGGTGCACTGTTACCCCAAATAAAATCCAGTTTCTATGACCAAGGAAGAAGGGAAGAAACTATCGTAAATGGCAACCATCGGTCTCTTGCCCCAATGCCCTAATGGAAATGAAAGATGCTAGGAGAGGGTGGGAGAATGAGGGTGAGAGAATGATGTAGGGAGGCAGGTGCTTCTGAGAGAGAGCACTTAAGAAACAAGGAAATTAAGCTCGGGTAAGCGAGTACCACACAACAGGGAACTCCAGGAGCAGAAGGCAGGAGTCCTGAAACTGGGCTTCCACGGGACCTGGCATACTCACTCCGCAACATCACAGTTGCTGTTAAAGAGGCCCCCGAGCAGAGTCCAGCTGTTGGAAGAACAGCCTATCTACCAGCTGGGCCTGGGGATGAGAAATATATTTGCACAGAAGTCCCTGGACAAGCAGAATGTCTCAGACTAGCAGCATGTTTTTTCTGGCTTTACCACATGCAGTGAATGAACTATTCAGCAGGTCTTTTCTGGGCCAAATAAGGAAGACATGGTAAAAGCTGGAGAAATCTGAGATGAGCAGACAATCGCCCGGCAATTTGGATCAGTAGCGTCTTTTCATTTACTTAGCAAACATTTGAGGACCTACCATACACCATGTGCTGACATTAGCGGTGAACAACAGACTAGGACCCTGCTCTCACGGAGCTTACATTCCAGAGTGAGAAGGCAAGCAATAAGCAAGCCAACAAATAAGATCATTTCAAATGGCGTAATGAAGAAGAACTGGGCAGCATTGCATAGGAGTCTGGGGAGGAAATATTTGATTTAAGAGCTGAGTGATGAGAAGGATCCAGCCATGGGGACACCCCTGGAAAGAATGCTCCTGGCTTAAGAGCAAAGGGAATGAGACTGTTTGGGGTACAGCAAGGAAAGCAGTGAATTCGGAGCATTGTGGGCAAGAGGGAAGGTAGCAAGAGATGAGGTCAGAGAGGTGGCGGGAACCAGACAATGGAGGGCATGGACACAAAAGGGAAAGACAGAGGAGTTTGTTTCAATGGCAATTTTAAGGCAGAGAGATAGCACCAGGTTACTTTTTTAAAGACTACTTTGGCTGCCGTGTGGTTTGTGCCGCATAGGGAATAGCCAGGGCAGAAGGAGGGACACCAGTTTGGAGGCTGTTGTGTTGGTCCAGACAAGACGTATTGGTGACTTAGACTGGAACAGGGGTTGGCAAATGCTGGCCTTTGAGCTGCTGTTTTTGAAATAAAGTTTTATTGGAACATAGCCACGGTCATTCTTTTACGTACTGTCTACGGATGCTTTTGCACTAAAGGCAAGTCGAGTCATTGCGACAGAGGCCATGTGACCAGCAAAGCCAAAGATACTTCCTCTCTGGCCCTTTACTGGAAAAGTTTGCTGGTGAGATTGGGGTGGGTGGAAAGAGGAGGAGGAATATGGAGTATATTTTGGAGGTAGAGCCAGCAGGGTTTATTGGTAGATTAGATATGGTAGAAAGGGGGGAAAGGGGGATTCACATTCTAGGCTTTTGGCTTGAGGAGCTAAGTGGATGGTGGTGCCATTTACTGAAATGAGAAAATCAGGTTTGGGGAGAAAAACCAAGACTTATTTTCTGGAGATGTTATTTTGAGATGCCTAATAGGACCCTGACAAGCAGGGCAGAGAACTGCCTCCCGTACACGAGTCCACTCAGATTCCTGTGCCGCTCAGATAATTCAGTGGCTCTTAGGAAGTTGCTTAATAAGGGAGCCAACCTACTTATTCAGAGGAACACGGTCCCTGGGAGAGTCAGAAGCAGGGCTCAGACACTAAGACGTACTTACACCTGGAGCCCCCGCTACGCTCAGAAAGATCAAGATAGCAGAAAGACATAATGAGCATCTGGCTTTGAATTGGCCAGGAGGATTAAGCAACGACAAGGTAGCATTAATACCGCCTTACTAATTAGTAGAGTTAGTGCCAGCGTTATTACGTTTCTACTTAAATGGCGTGAATTGAGAGACTTTGGGTTCCCTTTCTACCCCCACAGCGGCGGCTTTCTCTGGAAATCCCCACATAATCATTCAGGTCTCTGGATGACATCATAAGAGCCACAGATGAGGCACGGTGTTATCGTTCACCCTTCCACACACTACCGTGCGTTCCCTTACACAAGCTAAGAGGCTTCAGAATTATCCTCTGCTCTCTCTCTCACTCCTTTGACATGTCTCCCAAAGCATCAGCTCTCATCCTTCTGGCTTGAACTGAAGCAACAGCTGCCCAGCTGGTCACCCATCACGGCTGCCCTCAATGGCTTCCAGGGGGACCGTCCTAGAACACGCATCCCATTGTAATGGGCAGTGGTGGTTTTGTCTGCAGGGGAACTGCTCGGCCCCTCTCCCCCCAGCACGTGGCTCTTGATGTGGCTGCTGATTGTGGCCCTCTGCCCCCCAGCCACAAGTGGGCAGATGCCCTGGCATGGGACAATCAGAGATTCCCTGCCCTCCCAGCCCCAGAGATGCAGTTAGCACTGGACGCTGGGGCCTTTCCCCCAAAGCTCATCATTTCAGTGCATTGAGCTGGCAGCTCAGAGGTAACTAGGAGTTACCAAGGCAAATAAAGGAAGGAAAGATGCTCCTGGCAGCGGACACGGCCCATGCAGAGGCCTGGTGCGGGGAGGGCCCAGAGAGCATGCCCAGGACTCAGAGGAGATCAGTGTAGCTGGAGAGAGGATGGAGCAGGGGGAACAGGTTGCAGGACGAGTGTCATCTTAGCAGCAGCAGCAGCAATATTGCAGCAAACCTTTGTATAGTGCCCCGGGGCTGGGCCCTGGCCTAACCACTTTACATGTAGTGACCCACTTGAACCTGCAGTAACACAGTGAGGGAGATATTTGTATCCCAATTTTACATAGGAGGACAGTAAGACTAAAAAGAGGTCAAATGACTTCTCTGCGGTCATATGCCAGGATGTGAGAAGGGACGGAGAGAAAGGAGAAAAATGAGCATATGCTAAACAGATTGGCCACTAGCCACAAGCGTGCACCCCACTATCCTGGGCGGTGTGGCTGGTGGGGGGGTGAAAAGCTGCTTTGGCTAAAAGAGCTCTCCACCGAGCCCTCCTTGCCCCACCATGGCCATGGTCAACGTTGAACTTAACCAGAGCTCCCTCCAGGCTGGTTCTGGTCGAGGTGGGCTCCAGAGACTTTGATCCCTAAGGCCTCTGCAGAACCAGGTAAGCTCCGCAGTGAGTTTTCAATCAATATCAAGTTGAGGGGCAGCATGCCCACTGCCGCAGTGCCCCGACTAGTAATTGGAGTCTCGGCCCCAGGGCTCACTCTGCCCCCACGTGGAGCCGATTCCTGGATTGGCTTCCTGTCCCTTCTGCTGCTTTTCCACATGGCTGGATTTATTTCCAAAACAATTTATAGTTACATTAAATATTAAAGGCACTTTGCAGGTGGTGTTTACTGTTTGAAAAGTTAACACATGTATGTTGTGCCATATAAAACGGCAAAACCAATTTGGAGCGCTTGATGGCTGGGCCAGGCGATTGCAACATGACAGCTATTTCCATATTTTAATGCAGCAGCTTCTTCTGTGCAGCTCGGTTGGGTGACTTAGCAGGAGGGTCACATGGGAGCAGGGCTGAGTGCAGGGCCATTGATGAAAAGGCCTCTGTTAGCCTCTGCATTTCTACAGTAGCTGTTTGCAAAGCTCAGGGGTCTATAGCCAAACAATGCCCAGGGAAACATGGTGGCATATTTTATTATAATCATTTTATAAAACTTTCTTATTATGGGGCTGTCCTCCTGTGCCTGGACCTGTGATGACTACTCTGCATTCATTATATGACAAGCTCTTTCATTCCTCCTACCTACAAATATTTATGGAGTACCCACCATGGGCCAGGTCTATGCACAGAGGAAGGCCCCATCCCTGGTCTCCTGGGGGGCTTACATACTGGTCGGGAGAACAGACAAAAATTAAGTCAACAAACTCAGAAGTAAGATAATTACTTACTTCTAGCACTAGGAAGAAATAATATACAGTGACATGGAGTAATGGGGGATGGGGTAGAGCCAGGGAGGGAAGGCCTCTCCAAGAAGGTGTCATTTAAGCTGAGGTCCAAAAAATAGCAGGGGTTGACTAACGGGAGAGGCAGAGGACAGGCAGTTCAAGCAGAAAGGACAGTAAGTGCAAAGGCCCTGGGGCAGAAAAGAGCTTGGCACAGTCTAGAACTGACAGGAGGCTAAAGTGATCCTGGGAGCAGAGGAGAGGTAGGGGACGTTATAACTGCCCTTAAGACAAGGAATCTATGGCTTAGAAAGGTTAAGTTTTCCAACAGAGGACACATAGCCTGTAAATGTAATTTCTGTTTCGGTCAGTAGGTCAGAGTTGGAGCCTGAGAACTTGCATTCTAATAAGCTCCCTGTTGATGTCGATGCCTCTGGTCCAAGGACTACACTCTGCTCGACACGGAGGTTAGCTGAGCTTATGTGATTTTATTGTAAGGATGGTAACGGAAGCAAGAAGTTGTGACGTCTCTAGCACTTACTATGTACTAGTCACTGGTGTTTGTGCTTACATATTGTAATGGTTTGAGTTTGAATTAATTATGAATTCCAAAAATATAAATTAGATTATGTTTGTAAGCTCATCTGTTCATCTGGGCATGATTAAGTTATGAGTAGGGCGTTAATTGCCACGTCAGTGAGACGTTGAGCCCCACCCCTCGGTGGGGGTGGTCTCAAGTAGAAGCAGAGATTGGAGAGAAGCAGAGA
>PVKH010041462.1:0-10938 GCA_004027955.1 Chaetophractus vellerosus
AAGTGACGCACCAAAAAGACGATGGCGCAACCAGATAGAAGTAAAAAGAATAAATAAATAAAGGGGGATTTAATAGCTAGAAAATGTGCTTATTGAAATTTCTTCACTTAAGCAGCTTTGAGACTTCTAAAACTAATTGAACTGGTTTTCTATTAATCTAATTTTAGAAGTTTACTCTTTACACTTAGTTCCCTGAAGGATCTTAACCAGATCTTCTCAGTTTTGCCTACAGGAATAAGATAATGTTTCAAAGCAAAACCAGACAGAATGGTGTAAATCTGTAACTTTTCCCAGAGAGAAAAAGTTTGATATCCTTGAGCAGTTGTCTGAGAAAGGAGCCATGAAGGCCTTGCACCTGCTGAAATCAAGGACAAGTTGGACTGAGAAACGGCATTCGCCCTCCTCACAAGACCTCTGGCATCACTTCTTTTTTTTCACTTGTTTTTCTTCTCAACTACCCCTTTTCTTTTTTTCCCCTATAAAAACCTTGGTTCCCATTTTCACTTTGAACTGGTTTTGAGAAGATTCCCCCAGCTTGTTGCTTGTGCATTTGCAATAAATCACCCTCTCACTAAAAGACGTTTGTCCTTTACAGCGCAGGATGGGGCAGGCCTGTCTCTTGGAGATAGCCGTCCTTATGGTAAAAGCAGCTGCACATAGTGGCTAAGAAAATGGGCACCGAAAAAAAATAAGTTTAAAGGTTATGACGTTGGGTTCCCTGAGTGTGCGGTGAAACAAGCTAACAATAACAAGGATTTAATGATGAAGACATCTGCTAAGAAAATGTTATGGCAGGCACAGAAGACTTCTGTGATTGTGCAGTTTTCAGCTTCTTCCACCTTCCCACTTGTATGTTCATAGACTGAGTTCATTAAAAAAAAATACACTCTGAGAATAAAGATTGTTTGAAGCATTAAGCCTTGATATGCAATCTCCGGATTGAAGGTTTATTATGTATTTTCCTATCAATGCAATCCATCTCTAACTGAGAGTGGTTACTAGGTAAGGGGCAAGACACATTGCTTACCAAGAAAAACCGATATCCCCAGAATAGCAAGGGGCTGGGGGTGAGGGGTTGGGGTAGGAGTAATAATTTGATCCCTAAGACTTGTGAAGAGAGTTCAAGGAAAAGTGCAGCTCAAATTAGAATAGCATTGCAGCTTGGGCCATGGTGGCGACTGTGTAGGTGTAAAGTGAGGGAGTTGGACCAAAAAGTCTACTCCCTCTGGAGCCTATGAATTTACCTGTAGGACCTTCTTCTCAACTAAAGTCAAGGGGGGAAAGATCAAGGCTACACCTGTGCTCCCTAGGCTGTTACCATCAATCTGATTTATTCACTTAACATTCAGGCAATAATATTTACTGAATACTTACTAGGTGTTAAGACCTGTGCTAGGTGCTAGGACTTGTATGGTGGTAAATAAGATATCTCTGCACCCAAAGAACTTATAGCCTAATAGAATACAAGAAAGGCAATTTGGCAATTACTGCAAATTCAGTGGAGTAAGAGCTGTGATGAAGGAGGGAGGAGTTCAGGAGTTAACGGAGCACAAAGGAGGTCTAAGTAACACAATCTTAGGGGAAATCAGAAAAGACTTTCTGGAAGAGGTGACATCTAATCTGAAATCTAAAGAAAGAAAATGAATTGTCCAGTTAAAGTAAGGTTGTCAGGGTAGGAGATGGGGGAAAAAAGGTATTTCTGGGTGGAGAGAATAATAGGTATGAGAGCTCAGAGATGAGAGATTTAAAAAAAAAAAAACTGGAGGAGTTGTAACAGTTTGAAGTTGGATAGACCCCTGAAAATTATGTTCTTAGAATTAATCCATTCCTGTGAGAGTGGACATATTGTAGGTAGGACTGTTTTATTAGATGCTTCAATTAAGGGTTTCTTGATTAGGTTGCTTCAGTAAGGCATGGCCCAGGGTGGGTCTTAATACTCTTACTGGAGTCCTTTATAAGAGAAAGAAATTCAGACAAAGATAGAGAAAGACATAAAGCAGGAAACTGAAGGCAAGGAATCTCAGAAGGGAAGGGAGAGGCCAGCAGGTGCCACCATATGACAAAGGAGTCCAGAATTGCTGGCAGTTGGTCTTCAGGGAGAAAGCTTCACCTGTTAATGGCTTGATTTGGACATTTTTTTCTCAGTCCCAAAACTGTAAGCTTGTAAGCTAATAAATCCCCATTGTAAAAGCCAACCCATTTCTGGTGCATTGCATTTCAGCAGCTTAGCAAACTAAAACAGAGCTGGAGGTGGTTCAGAGTGTCTATGAGAAGGATGCATGGACAGGGCCTTATAAGCCATGTTAAGAAGGTTTGGTCTGTACCCAGAAAGCAATGGGGAGGTTTAGAATAGTTTTTGCCAGAGAGAAACAGTCATTTCATTCATTTAAGAAATTACTGGGTATCTACCATGTACCATAGACTGTAATAACTGCTGGGAAAATTGTGGCTAAGCCTGATCAGATTTATGTTTTAGGACAATTCCTCTGGTTACCAAATGGAGAAATGTGTACAGAAGGGCAAGAAGAGAGAGAGGGAGACCATGCAGGAGTTTATTACTGTAATTCAATCAAGGACTGATAGCTTGACCCAGGGTGGTGACTTTGTAGTTGAAAAAAACTTAAGGATTTCAAGAAGTGTTGGCTCCCTTAGCAAAGAGTTTCTACTGCTATGCTTAACTGTAGGGGAAACAAAGTTTTGGTGATTAATAGCAAGTACCATGGACTCATTTCATCTTTGAACAGAGCAGGCTCTTCAAACCTCCTGGTGAAGCATTAAATTATGGCTTTGACATCGAGCATTCCATCAACCACTTTACTGGATTTGCCATGCTTACCCAGACAGACCATTATCACAAGCACGTGAAATCAGAAAGAGAATCAGCCTGCCAGCATACCCAGCTTGCCTCCATGTACAAAAGTAAACACATCTCAGAAAATATTTGCTAAACATAACCTTTTTCTAAGTCACCAGAAATATTGTTGGCAGCTGCTGGGGACAACTTATTTCATTACAGTCTAATGATGTAAACTGCTCTCTCAGGATGATTTGGCTTGCTGCAGACTAAATGCTTATTGCTTCTTTACTCATGTAGAACACAAATGATTGCTGAGAAACTCAAACTCAATATTCAAGATTTTAAGTTACCCTAACAGACCAGCAGCAGCCTATGGAGAATAAGGGAAGTTTAGCAGGAATACCTTTCACAACCCACATTACTGCCACATTGCATTCTAAGTGTACAGTCTACTAATTCAGGTTTCATTTTGAAGCTCGGGATTTGGGAAGCCAAGGGAATTTTTTGACGTGGTTCCAACCCTTTCCCAGCCAGGTTAATCAATAGATTTGGTTTTTAGCTAAGGCCTCTATGGTTGACTTGTGTGAGTAAACGCCCGCATGATGCCCACATACTACTTCCAGCAGGTGGGTGACTTTAAGATAGTGGTTTCTAAACACCTGCCAAGGGACCAAGTACTTCAAAGTTTTCTGGGGTGATTTTTAAACACATGGATTTTGGGACCTACCTGAGACCTACTAAATCAGAACCTCTGTGAGTATGACCTGGAAATCTGTGCATTTAGCAAACTCCCAGAGGAATGTGAATGCAGCCAGGTTTGCTAGATCCTTTAAGGGACCACCTGAGTGGGATCGACACATAAAGCCAGGAATATAACCCACAGAAACTAAGGCATCTTGCTCAGGGATATACATGGAGCACTACATTCAAACAGCTCTTACGGTCTCTTATTACTTATTCTGTGTATCTGGTCCCATCTGTGAGACCTTGGGGAAGTTACTTAAACTTTCTGAATCTCAGTTTCCTCAACTTGTAAAATAGGAATATCACAACCCACTGGGTTATTAGAATTAAATAAGTTAATACATATAAAGTACTTGGCACATAATAAGCAACCAATAAATATTTTTTATTTAAATGTTTTTTGACTGTTTTTTCAGGTCTTACTTATTCCTTCTTGCCGGAAAACCCTGTCTTTGGTTTACCTTTTAAGTGCGCTATAGCTTCTCCCACACCTCCCACAAATTTGCAGACCTCTAATTTCTGAACTGGGACTTGCCAAACAGGCTTCAATCCTACCCAGACTGGCCACCTTAGAAACCTGTAAGGCTAGATTGTTCCTCTGAGGCTTATCATGTATGAGGTAGACTGAGTCAGTCTGGAAATCAAGACCAGCCTGCACAATTTAACAGACAATAGGAAATGTCGAGGTGGCATTCTTTTATATATATATATATTTTTTATTACTTTTTTAAAGATACTTAGATAATATAAATGCTACATTAAAAATATAGAGCATTCCCATATGCGCGGCTCCCTACCCCTCCCAAACTTTCCCACATTAACAACATCATTAGCGTGGCACAATTGTTACAATTCGTGAATACATTTTGGAGCATTGCCAATAAGTTTGGATTATAATTTACACTGTAGTTTGCACTCTCTCCTGCACAATTTTGTAAGTTATGGCAAGATATATAATGACCTGTATCTGTCATTGCAATGTCATTACATGCCCCAGGGAACAGGACCCCTGAGTCAGTCATGTTACCTGTACTGCATAATACATGACTGATAATACAAGGGTAGAGAAGCAGATGTGGCTCAAGCGGTTGGGCACCCACCTACCACATGGGAGGTCCCAGGTTTGGTTCCCAGTACCTCCTAAAAAAAAGAAAAAAGAAGCTGAGCACACAATGGAAAGAGAGCAGATGGGAGTGGGGGTGGGTATAAATAAAATAAATCTTTAAAAAATAATAATAATACCAGGGCGATGACAACTACCACTTACTACTGATCACCAAATCTGAGTTAGGCTCTATGCTTAGGGCTTCATTCAAAAGCACCTATCAGATATGTGAGAACTGAGACTTGGAGAGGTTATGAAACATGCCCAAGCTCGCAAGAGGTAGCAGCCAGGGTTCTAAAGTATGCAGCCTAATTCCAGCATGATTCCTTCTTATCAGTATGGTAAGAAACTTCCAGAGAGCTTGGATTCATGATTAAAATCAGAAAGTATTCCTCATGGAGACCTTGCAGTCTCAAACCAGTGTTAGCCCAAAATCTTGAGAGGCAATAAACTGTTAGATGAATAGCAGAGAAGTGGGTCCCGCTCTGCCACTGATAGACGGATGATCTTGGATGAAGTCACACTCTCTGAACCCCATTTTTCTTCACCAGTAAAATAGGGGAAAGTAATATTTACCTCTCATGGTTGTATGCAAAGATTGATAGATAATAAATGTAGAAATATCTTAAAGCAGTATACAAATATTAGAAGTTATAATTACTCATCCATTCCACTAATATTTATTCAACAGTATTATGTTCCAGGCATTGGAGTTATACCCGTGAAGTAGACCCAGTCCCTGCCTATCAACAAAGAGCTTATAGTGTAATAATAAGGCAATTAGTTACCAAAAAAACTTTTGTACATCATAGGACATTATCAAGAAAGTGAGATGACAACCTACAGAATGGGAGAAAAATAGTTGTAAATCATATATCTGATAAGGGCTTAAAATCCTACAATTCAACAGCTAAAAGACAAGCAACCCAGTTTTAAAATGGGCAAAGGACTTAAACAGACATTTCTCTAAGATAGAAATGGCACATGAAAAGATATTGAACATCATTAGCTATTAGGGCAATGCCGATCAAAACCACAATGAGATACTACTTCACACTCATTAGGATAGCTATTGTTTTAAAAAATGGAAAATTACAAGTGTTGGTGAGAATGTGGAGAAATTTTAATCTTCGTGCATTGCTGGTAGGAATGTAAATTGGTGTCGCTGCTGTGGAAAAGTTTGGCAGTTCCTCAAAAAATTAAATAGAAAATTACCATATGACCTGGCAATTCCACTCCTAGGTATGTACCTAAAAGAATTGAAAACAGGGACTCAAAGAGATATTTGTATACCAATGTTCATTGCAGCATTATTCACAATTACCAAAAGTTGGAAACAACCCAAGTGTCCATCAATAAATGAATAAATAGGTTCTGCCCAGATTGAACATCATCTCACCACTCTCTACTCCCTTTTTTTTTTAGATTTTTATTTTTTATTTATTTATACATCCCCACCTCACCCCACCCCCAGCTGCCCACTCTTGCTGTGTTCATCTTTGCCCCTGCATTCTTCTGTGTCTGCCTGTCTCCCTCCACTGCAGCATCCCGCCGAGTCAGCTCACCGCACGGAGGCCTGCCAGCTCGCAGTGGCTTGTCAGTTCGGGGCAGCCCGCCCTCTCAAGGAAGCCCCGGGAACCGAACCCAGGGCCTCCCATGTGGCAAACCAGGGCTCCACCAATTGAGCCACAGCTGGTTCCCTCTACTCCCTTTCTATCTCCTGATAGCTATCTTCCAGACTCTATCTCTGTGAGTCTGCTCAATATTCTTAAGTGATATGAGTGAGTTCATACAATGTTTGTCCTTTAGTGACTGGCTTACTTCACGCAACATAAGGTCTTTGAGATTCATGTTGTTGTGTGTGTCAATACTTCATTCCTTCTTACAGCTGAGTAATACTTTATAGTTTTGATATAACTTTTCTGTAATCTAAAAGCTCTTTAAAAATAAAGTTTAGGAAAAAAATAATAAAGTTTAGGGAGCAGATGTGACTCCCACATTTGAGCACCTGCCTCCCACAAGGGAGGTTCCGGGGTTGGTTTCTGGTGCCTCCTAAAGAAGATAAACAACAAGCTAACAGCAAGCAGATATCAAGTAAAAACAACAAGAAGACAATGAGTAAAAAAACAAAAAAACAAAAAAAAACAAGCAAAACAATGAGCAAATAACAAGCAGACAATAAGCAAAATCAAACGAGCAGGGAGTGGTTGTGGCTCAAGCAGTTAAGTGCCCATCTCCCACATGGGAGGTCCTGGGTTCTGTTCCTGGTGCCTCCTAAAGAAAAAACAGACAATGAGCAGACAATGAGAGGGAAAAAAAACAAGCAAACAGACGAGGGAGCCATCTAAGGAAGGGAAATATATAAAGTTTATTATATATTAAAAAATAAAAACTAAATAAATGAATGAACAAAATGTGGTATATATGTATACAATGCAATATTATTCAGCCATAAAAAGAAATGAAGTTCTGATACATGCTACAATATGGATAAATCTAGAAAACATAAAGCTAAGTGAAATAAGCCAGAAATGAAAGGACAAATATTGTAATGATGCTATTTATATAAAATATCTAGGATAAGCAAATTCATATATACAGAAAGTAGATTAGAGGTTACCAGGGCCTAGACGAAGGAAGAATGAGGAATTATTGATTAATGTGTACAGGGATTCTGTTTGGGGTGATTAAAAAGTTTTAGTGATTAATGGTATTAAAGGTAGCATAACATCAAAAATGCAATTAATGCCACTGAATTGTACACTTAAAAATGGTCAGTTTTATCAAGGTCTTTAATAAGTTATTTGTTGCTAAATCCAAAGGATATATCTCAGCTTTTATTCTACCTGACTTCTCTGAAGAGTTTGGAGATGGCTACTATAACTTCACGTTTTCCTTCCTTTCATCTCCCCTCTCTGACAGCTCCTTTTCAATCCCTTTAGTGATATCTTCTTCCATCTCTCCAATGTTTTATTCTTCAGGATTTTTTCCTAGGCCATTGTCTTCTTACAGTCCAAACGTGTTCTCTCTCCTTCCCCCACCCTGGTGTATCAACCATACCCAAGTTGGAGGATAGACAGAAGCCCAACCCTTCATTTTAACAGGGTAGAATGGGAAAATGCTGGTTATGACTGTCAGTAACTTTTTAGGTTTGGGTGCAGGAAATTAAAGGAGTGTCAATCTGATGGGTTATATTTTCTGTATAAAGTGACAACAAGGATTTAAGAAGATTAGGAAAGAAGAGAAGTTTTGAAACAGCCGTTGTGGAGAATTAGAAAGACCATCAAGTAGGTAAATATAAAAGGATTACTATGAAATGTTGAGGCCCTAATTGAACTTGGAAGTGATGGTTGTAAAATGTACCAAATTGGCCTGGAATTTTCTCCAGCATTCTAAATATAAGCATGGTGAATGCCACAGGTGGTTTTATTGAAGGTAAGATTTTCCAAGTGGGCTTCATAGTACCCACAAAAGCACAATACAGTAAAGGAGTTTAAACATTGCAAGAAGTGATCAAAGTGTTGGTCCATGGATGTCTAAGCAAAGAAAGGGAGAAGTTAAAATAGGAGAGGTCTGAGAATGGATGCCTTGGTAAGTTTGAAGGAACAGCTGTAGCTGGCTATAAATGAATAAGCAGACTGAGAAGATTGAAGGGTTTGGTCAGAGAGTGGGATCACAAATTTTATTGTATCAGAGATGGTAGTGCTAGATGATGACAAAGCAATGGTAAGGACTGAAGGTGAATACAGGTGGCGGTCAAGAAAAGCACAGGAGAGGAAAGGTGAGTTTATAACGGTGGAGGGACCCAATCAAAATGTCACTTTTTTTTAAGTCATCATCCTCCTTCTTGGATGTAATAAAGTTCTTCTATGTGCTCCTATTATTTCCCTATTCAACTGTATTCTAGTTAGCTTGGTCTCTGTTTATTCTCTACTTGACTGAGCAATTCAAGAAAAGGAGTCAGATCTTTTTCTTCTCACCCACCACCATACACCTGAGCTCAGTTAGCATATAAAACTCAGTTGAATGAGTGAATAATGAATTAATTAATGCCTAGTAATAATTGTTTTCATGTGGCCTCATATTATATAGACTTCCTTCTCCAATTCCTGGAATATGTCACTGTTGTTATTTATCCATACATAAAGGGAAGTATGCCTTTTATTTCTTGTCTATACGTAGTTCTCTTTCAATGATTGTATTAGTCAGCCAAAGGGGTGCTTCGCAATATACCAATAATTGGTTGATCTTTATAAAGGGTATTTATTTGGGGTAGAAGCTTACAGTTACCAGGCCACAAAGCATAAAGTTCTTCCCTCACGAAAGTCCACATGTTGGAGCAAGATGGCTGCCGACGTCTCCAGGGTTCAGGCTTCTGGGTCCCTCTGTTCCTGGGGCTGCGTTTCTCTCCGGGCTTAGCTTCTGTTTCCTCCACAAGTTCAGCTGTAGACCATGAGGCTCTCTATGCTTTGCGTCTCTCCACAAGGCCAGCTGTAGACTATCAGGTGAACGGCTCACCTGTCTTCTCCTGGAGCGCTCCTCTCCAACATCAGAACTACTTCTCAAAAATCTGCTTCTCAAATCTGCTGCCTTGCTTTTTACACTTGAGACCACACCCACCGAGGGGTGGGGCTCAATGCCCTCCTGACATGGCCCAGTTAACACCCTAATCATAACCCAATCATGCCCAGATGAACAGATCAGTTTACAAGCATGATTCAATTTATATTTTTGGAATTCATAATTAGATACAACTGTCAATCCATTACAATGATAAAACATTTTCTCTTATTCTACAGAAAGTATCATTTTTCTCCTCAAATGTTCCTTCACTTTTCATTACATCAGAACCTCACTGAGAGTTTGTTTACTGTGAAGATTAAATCTTTAGATATTTCCTTCCTTTATATTGAATCATTATTTCATTCCATGAATGATTTATTTGTTGTCTACCATATGTCAGGCAGTTCTGTAACAAGGCTCTGGGGATAAAATGCTTCCCATAGTAATATCAATAAACAGGTGAGGAAGCATGACAATGGCCCAGCAATGATTATATCAGTCAAGATATGGTGAAGTAACCATTAGCTTCCAAAATCGCAGTGGCCAAAAAGGCAACAAAGGTAATATCTCACACGTGCAAAGTCTCACACATGCACCTCTCCCTGGCAGCCACCCTCCACGTGATGACACACCACCTCCAGATCAACACATGCTTTTATAATTGCCATGGCAGAGGAAGAGAAGATTTCAGGAACCCAGAAGGACCTCATCAATTCTGCTCCCATATCATCAGCCAAATCAAACCACATGGTCACACCTAACTTCAAGAAGGTGAGAAGATGCAATGCTCCCATATGCACAGAAGTAGAGAACTAGATACTAGTAAACAGTGGAAATTCCTACTGCTATGGTACGGGTAAGTTCAATGTATTATATGAGCATATAGGAGGGCACCTCTCAAGGGTTGGGGAGTCAAACAAGGCTTGCTGAAGGATATAACTTGTAGGCTGAGATCCAAAAGAATAGGGTCTAATAAGGTAAATAGATGGTGAAGAGTGAGAGTTCCAGGGAGAAGGAACAGTTTGCTTAAGAAAGCATGGATTAATTTTTTAAATATGTAATAAATACAAGTTTAAAAAAAACTAAAAAGAAAGCATGGAAATTTATCCCCTTGCTTAGTCCTATAGAAATTGCAGCCAACAATAGGGATTTAAATGGTAAGGTAAGAAGTATCAGGGCTATAGGACTGAGTACACACAAACACACACACACATATAAATTGAAGAGGTAGAGATAGGTGTTACTAGAGTTTCTTTTTTGTTGTTGTTACATATCCCTCCCCTTTCTGCTTGCTCTTGCTGTGTGTTCATTTTTTGTGTCCTTCTATATCTGCTTTGTCTCCCCCGCTGCGGCGACGCGCCGAGTCAGCTCACTGTGCAGGCGGCTTGCCCCGCTTGTGGGAGGGTCTGCTTCCATTCCCGGGTGGCTTTTTGCTCCATTCGCAGGTGGCTTTGCTCCGTTCGCAGGCGGCTCGCCCTGCCCGTGGCGGCTTTGCCCTGCCCATGGCAGCTCTGCCCCGCCCACGGCTGTTTTGACTTCTCAGGCGGTCTGCCCACTCGGAGACGTCCCTGGGAACCGAACCCAGGGCCTCCCATGTGGTGTACCGGCGCCCTTATCCGCTGGGCTACAGCTGGCCCCCTTTTTTTAAAAAAAGATTTATTTTATTTCTATTCTATTCCACTGATCGATGTGTCTATCTTTATGCCAATACCAAGGCGTTTTGACCACT
>PVKH010041463.1:0-10933 GCA_004027955.1 Chaetophractus vellerosus
ATTTTTTTTGAAAGCAGTTGTAGGTTTACAGAAAAATCATGCAGAAAGTACAAAGCACCCATATACCCATCTCACAGTTTTCCCTATTATTAATATTTTGTATTAGTGTGGTACACTTATTACAATTCATGAAACTATTATTATAATTATATTATTAAATATAATACATAGTTTACATTAACATTTTCTCTTTGTGCTGTACAGTTCTATATTTTAAAAAATATTTATTCTAGTAAGAGATATGCAACCTAAAATTTCCCATTTTATCTACTGTTTAGTATACAATTCAAGGGTGTTAATTACATTCACAGTGTTATGCTACCATCACCACCAACCATTACCAAAATTTTTCCATCACACTAAACAGAATCGTGGTATGATTTTTCTTACTTTTTATTTTAAAATACTTTCAAATTTTCAGAACAGTTACAAAAATAAAACAAACTTCATACAAAGAACTCCAACATACCACTATCCTCTCAGATACTCAGATCCACTAATTTTAACATTTTATGCTATCATCCTTTATATCTATCTATCTATCTATCTATCTATCTATCATCTACCTATCTATCCATTTTATGAACACTTGAGTATAGGTTTTACACATCATGCTCCTTGAGCATTTAATACTGTCCTGAAAATTCCTAAAAACAAGTATATTCACTTATATAAGCACCTTAAATTGCAGTTCGCAAGTTCAAGAAATTTAACTTTGATATAAAGTTTATAGGCTATATTCTGTTCTTTCCATGTGTCCCAATAATGCCCCATTGAGCCTTTTCTCCTCCCTCGTTAGATCTCACACAGGATCATGTATTGCATTTAATTGTCATTGTTTCTTTAGTTGTTCTTTCCTTCATTATTTCCATTTTTTAATAGTGGGAACATATATACATCATTAGCTTTCTCATCTCAACTACTCTCAAGTACAACATTCAATGGAATTAGTCACATTCACAATAACGTGGTACTCTAACCACCTACCAGTACTAAAACTTTCCCATCTCCCCAAACTGAAACCCCACAACTTTTAACTCCCCATTTCCCCCACCTCTGCCCTTGGCAACCTGTATGCTACTTTCTGTCTTTATGAACTTATATATTCCCTGACATTTTCTTTGTAGTTAAAAGGGACTTAAATTTAACAACCTAAATCTGTAACAATCTCATTTGCTTTGATACCAAATTAACTTCAATAGTATACACAAACTATGAACCCATCCTACTCTAGTCCCTGACTTTTATATAATTTTTCTAAAAAATTACATGTTTATACATTATTGGTAAAAAAAACCATTGATTTATCATTACAGTTTTTGCATTTGTCTTTTAGGTCCTGTGAGAACTAAAAGGTGGAGTTACAAACAAAAAGTACAATAGTATGGGCATTTATATTCACCATGTCATTATCCACACTGGAGATCTTTATGTCCTCATGTGGCCGCCATCTATTGTCTATTGCCCTTCCTGTCAACCTGCAGAACTCTCTTTAGCATCTCTGGTAGGGATAGGTTAATGGTGAGAAACTCCCTAGGTTTTAAAATTTTTTACCTAGAGTGTCTCTCTTTCTTTCTTCCCTTTCTGGGACTCCCAGTATATATGTATATGTATGTATGTTTGATAATTCCCATAGGTTCCTTCAGCTCTGTATGCTTTTCTTCATTTTTTCTTTCTGCTTTTCAGATTAACTGATTACAATTTTCTTTTCTTCCAGTTCTCTGATTCTTTCTTCTGCTTGTTCCAATCTGCTGTTGAACCCCACCAGGGAAATTTTAATTTGTCTTCAGCTCTGTTTGGCTCCTTTTCATTATTTCTATTCCTCTATTGATATTCTGCTTGTGTTCATCTAACATTTTCCTGATTTCATTTAGCTTTTGTCCATGTTTTGTTTTAACTGGTTGAGCATATTTCAGACCATTTTCTTATTTTTTAGTTATATTTGTGTGGTATGTCAAAGGTCTGGTCCTCCTCCCTGATGATTTCTAATGCTTTAATCTTCTCCTTGCCTGGAGCACTTTCCTTTGAATGCCAATAGCTAACCACTCCCCCCCCCCACACACACACACACAAGGAAGAAGGCAAAAAAGGAAATCACCTTTCTCAATCTTTGCAGGTTGCCCTGTGCAATCCTATCCATCAGGGCTTATCCATTCAATGAGTTCAGAGGATACCTTCAGGCAAAAGTCTTGGGGCTTCCCAGATACTTTCTGCACAGCTTTCTTGTCTCAGGTATGTGCATGTTGCCCTAGGACCCATTTACAGTGTCCCAAATGGAGGAAACAGTCTCTTCATGGTCCTGGGCATTGCCCTGTATGTCCTGCAGCCAGCAATCCATTGCTCCAGGTAGCATGCCTTGTCTGCTCTCCCTCAGTGGTCTGTAGAACTCTGCGAGTGCTTTTTCATTGCACTCCAAGTTCTACAACAGTGAATCCTGCAGGTCACCACCAGAAAGATTGGGCTAGACATAAATGCTCCCAGTATTTACACGTGAGTTACTCTGCTCTCTCCAGAACTGGGATGAGGGACTAGCACTGGGAGTGTGGGCCAGCTCTGCACCAAGCTGATGAGGGGTAGAGGAGGGACTCTCCAAGAATCCACAAGATGATATTGCCTTTAAGGTGCCTTTTTCTTGATTCGGCTTGCACTCTGTTCCTGCAATTTCAATCCTTTAAATGTTTCCTGGAGTTTTGAAAAATTTGTTTCTGCCAGTTTTTGCTGATAGTTCAAAGCATCTGTCCCATGACATAATTTTAATTTGTTAATTTAAAAGCCTCTTCATTAGACCAAATTCTAGGAATAAATCAACAGTGGCCATCTTAATTATTTTATTTCCAATGGCAGGTAAGATGATTCCCTAAGAGGGTGGGGACATTATCTTTAGTTCTGAGTATTTTTGGAAATGCCGGCTGGTAAAAACAAATAAGAGCATCTGATATTTGTACCTTCATCTTTAAGTCTCTCTCACTCTTCTCTTACGTTTTCCTTAATTAATTGAACCTGCTACTGAACCATTTCTTATATTTTGAAAAATACACCAAGGAAACGCCTCACTCAGGTAATGTATTGCACTCATATGTCATCATCAGGCCGACAGCTCAATGCTGCTGTCACTATAAATACAGCTGTACTTTTATTATTGTCTGTCGTTCAGGAGGAGGAATTTCTACTTGAAATGTGTCAAGCATTAAAAGCATCATTTCTAATATAACTCTTAAACCATGGCTTCCTCTCTTCCTATGAGGGCAGAGCTTTTCAGGCTCAGGCCCTCTGAAAAGAATTTGGAAGGTAGAGGTATGAATTACTGATATGTGAAGTCCTGGATTCAATTCACAATAGAGGTAAACAGTTTGTTTTCTAGGAAAAGCCTTCAAAGGAGGACATCACATGCTTTTAGGTCTGAGGAATGGCCAAGGTGAAACCATGCAATCATTTCCAGTCCTAGAATCTCAAAGGTCTCACATGTAATAGCAGATCTCATTGTCTATCTCCACTCTGCTCACTATGACACCAGCCACAAAACACCCTTCTCCAAACATGCTTATTTCATTCTCCAAGCCTTTGCAAATACCACTGGTTCCTGTAAGAAACTCTTTGCATCTTCATCCTGAAATATTTTAAGTCTAAGTTAAATGAAATCTTCATTCCCAATTTGCTAATAGCTTTCTTTGCTATGCCATCAATACTCCTAGAAATTCCAGTACACAATGCCATTGGACCACTCAGCACATTTTTGTAAGATAATCTGATTACATATTCCCTCCCTTACTAGGCAGAAGAGCAGGGACTGTGTTGCATTTATCTTTGCATCCTTGGAGCTCAGCACAGTGCCCGGCACAAGGTGTCAGATTAGTAAATGGTTGTTGAAGGTCAAATTCAACATTGGGAAATGAATCAAAGACAATGGTATTAGTTAGCTGCATAACTCTAATCAGACAAACCAACCATTAAACTGTGAAACAGAAATAGTTATTGGTCAGATTTTCTAAGACAGAATTATGGTGATGCTACAAAATGTCTTATCAATCATTTGTACTGAGTGGTTGCTCAAAGCCATGAAGACAGAGCAAGGCTAACTTTTTCACTTACACGCAAAGCTCCATAGGTATTTCTTCATATTCCTGACTCATGATTATTCACATTCTATTCCATATATTCAATTAAATATATTTAATTCACTGACATTGAACTCATGATCAAATCAAGCTTTGTTTAGTACATCCTTTTGTCAGAGTGCAAATGAATAATTTAAGTAAAACATAAGACCAGTTTTCATGAGTAACCTCCTGCTTGCATTAGCTTTTTCACAGACATTTCTGATGATAAGGGCACTTCTGGCTCTATCTTGTCTGTGTCCTGAACTAAGCAACCCTTCTCTCCTTCATCAAGTAAAGTTCCTCCTGACATAGGGTCTTAGATTCCCCAGGATGTGAATGGGAAACATATTTATTAAGCATCCCATGTGGTAGGTAAAATGAGAAATATGTTAAATAAAAATTCTGATTTATTCCCAAGGATTTTACAAAATAGTTACTATGTCCATTTTGCATGAAAGCAAAGCTCAGAAACATTAAGGAACTTATGAAGGCTAATATATTGAGAAAGGTTTAATTGCTGACTTCAAAATCTATCCTCTTTCCACCATATTAACTATCTTCCACATTGTATTATAGGGAGTATTTAGTTCCCAGAAGGAAATGATGACTTGCTCAATGCTAGTTTTTATCCACTGAGTAAGTATGGATCAAATACCTACCAAGTGCCAGCCACTATCTAGGTGCTGGCAACACACAGCAAATATGATGGATAAGGTGTTGAGAGAGCATACACGCAAGCTCTGGGCTTAATTCTCTGTTATCTTATATCTACTATGCATTAGAGTTAAATGTTTTATACACTACTCTATCCCCCAGATATTTAGAAGATATTCAGCTAAACTTTAAGAAATTAGCAAATTAATCCAATTCCACTATTCGTGCTGAACTTTTGGTACATAGGGCAGTTGGTTAAATATCTTTTCTGCCTATAGACATATTGCCTATAGATATTTCCGCCAACTCAGCCCCAAATAGCCCAATATTGTTATTGAAGAAATTGTGCAAGCAGACCCTCTCTCTTATGTATCACTAACCCCTGGTCCTCAAACTGCTTCTACTTTCTCAGATTCCTTCCATTATCTTAGATATTTGTGGGGCCTCCCATATGATTCTGATAGCAGCTTTCACTCAGGGGTCTCATGCCCTGTTGGATTCACTTCCAACTTTAGTGGACTTGATTTTGTAACCATCTTTGAGGCATTGGTGCTGAACCTCTGACAGATACTTGAGAAAACTGCCATTCTGATCAGACTTCCTATACCCCTGCCATCTGCAAATACATCCTATCCCATCCAGTAAGCTCTGGACTGGATTGCCAGTCACATTATTTTCCCTGATGAAAACTTCCAGTATTGACTACTGGAAGTTTTTGCTACCAGAAACTATTAAGCCATTTGAAAATTATTAAAATCTTAAATATATAAAATGAAAACCATTTCTATCTTTACAATAAAATAATTTCCCAAGTTCAAATCTGACTTTAAAAATAGTAAATATTGTATTACCTTTTTCTAACATCAATGAAAACAACATCAATAAACATTGAAAGAAAAACAACAGCAAGAAATAGAGATGCAAACTGCATCTACAATGAAACTAGGAGACAGGTTAAACAAATGTAGTCACTTACTAAGGATTCCATGCCTCCTGATTTCAGGCAAAATAGCCAACAAAAGGAATATGACACACAGGTTTCTAGGCAGAGCTTCCCTTGGCTCTTGATCAGCATCAACTAGAAGCAAGGAAGGAATTGATGAACAAAGAAGCGCATATATGTGCTGTAATTGCAGGAAATTGTCTGAAGTAAGGCATGACCAAGTAGAGAAGCCCTGAACTGTAAGCAACCTGTATAAATTTCTGTTGGATAGGGGAAATGAAAGCTAAACAAACTCATGCACACAAATAAATCTGTGTAATAAAGTACTTCACAGAGAATAGAATTTTAGTTTTCCAAGAACATAACCATAAACTAAATATGAACTTTTGGCAAATAGAGAATGCAAGAACAATCCAACTTATCCAAGATAAGTAACTGTTTTAAAATATAAGATCAAGGGGCTGGCTGTAGCCCAGTGGATAGGGCACCAGTACACCACATGGGAGGCCCCGGGTTCGGTTCCCGGGGACCTCTCCATGCTGGCAGACCGCCTGAGAAGGCAAAGCCACTGTGGGTGGGGCAGAGCCACTGTGGGCAGGGCAAAAAGCTGCCACGGGCAGGGCAAAGCTGCCACGGGCAGGGTGAGCCGCCTGCAAATGGAGCAAAGCCACCTGCGAATGGAGCAAAAGCCACCCAGGAACAGAAACAGAGCCACCCACAAACAGGGGCAAGCCGCCTGCACAGTGAGCTGACTCGGCTCGTCACCGCAGTGGGGAGAGACAAAGCAGACATAAAAGAACACAAAAAATGAACACACAGCAAGAGCAAGCAGAAAGGGGAGGGATATGTAACAAAAAAAGAGTAAAATGAATAAATGAAATTATAAAAAAAATATAAGATCAATAACTACACAGAGATTTCACAAGAAATAAGAAAATGAACAGCAAAAACAAATGACAGACATCTCCTCAAAAACAACAATGAACCACTATCTAGTAAAATGTTGCCATTGATCAGATGAATATTAAAAACAAGTGTTTTCATGAATTATCTCTTTAAAACTTAAGGAACACACCACAAAGATAAAATAACTGAAGAAATATATATTGAGATGACAGAATAAGATGAATCATTATCTGTCAAGAAATAATTAAAAACAAAGAAAAAAATCTAAATTCATCATGATCCATTTAAGACAGAAGTAAACCAAATGAAATGAAAATAACCCAAGAGTTCAAAACCTTTTCAAAGGAAATGGTAGTTTGCAAAAAGGAAAGAGGAGATCTAACATAAGCATAACTGGATTCTCTGAAGAATAAAAATAAAGGAAAAAAAAATTAAAAACACATATATCGTATTCCAAGAAAAGTTTGAGAAAGGAAAAGAATTTAAAATCTATAATTATAAAGGATGCATCATGTACAAGGAAAAACATAATTTATAACATTGAACACTGAGACATATTCTAATAAAGAGACTTCAAAATGATGGGACTGTCTTTAGAGCATCCAGACAAAAAATATTGTCATCTACAGAAGAAAACTTAAGTCTGGCACATACATTGCCATGATAACATTTGATGCAAGAAGAACATGGAGATTGTGGGAAGATGGCAGCTTAAGAAACTCCAAGAATCAGTCCCTCCACCAGAACACATATTAAACAGGCAGAAACTGTCTGAATCAACTATTTTGAAACTCTGGAGGTTGGTGGAATATTGTAGAGCATGCAAGAGGAAGAGGCTGTTCAATTACAATAAATACCAATAAATTGTTCTTTGCACACAGCAGTGCCAGTGCCCATCCCTTGCTCTTGCAGCATCGATATAGTGGGCTCTGGCCCCTGGTGTAGCTTGCTGGTGCCAGAAAGGGGCAAAAAAATTCACATCCACAAGATCTGTGGTAAATACAGACTTATTGATGATCATGGATTTTTTTTTTCAGTTAGCATTAGGTGTATTTTTTTCCCATATAACACCCTATTATTAATATGTTATAATTGTAACATACATTTGCTATAGTTCATGAAAGAACATTCTTATATTTGTACCATTAACCACAGTCACTGCCATAGATCTTGATTAGCAAATCTGGATTGCAGGACGCTTGTTTCTGAGGGTGGCTATTGGCCCAACCCACCCTGGATAAAAGTGGTACAAGAAACAAAGATGCTACATATCCTCAGAGCTGTGAACTACAGCTGAAAGGCTACATTTACTGGGCAGGACAAGAAAGCAAAGTTTTGAGGAGCCATGGAAGAAGTACTTGACACCCATCCTGGCCCTTCCCTCATCCATTTTCCATGCAGTTTGGAGCCTGTCTGCATTCCCATCATTGGTCCCTCACCTTGTTCCAGCTAGGAAACACTGACTTGTGAAATGCCTCTCCAGCACGCCCTATCGCAGAATTTGCACTGCAGGAAAAAGCAGCTTCAGACATTGAAAGCAGTGTAGGAAACAATTGTGGAGGATGGCCTGGAGCAAAGGCTTACCTACTTTAAATCCGGCAGTGGCAAACCTGCGAAAGGCAGAACGTCTGTCTTCAAACACTATAAATAAGGGCACTACTAGCCAACTAGCAAGCACAATATCAGGACAAGATGCAGGCCCAGAAAAGACATATCAGGTTTACAATGAATGAACAATATGAGAATCGCAGTAAAGAGACGGACATTTTTAAAAGGAACCAAGCAAAATGACTGGAGTTGAAGACAGCCTTAACTGAAGTAAAAAAAATTCCTGGGAGAGTTCTAACAACAGATTGGAGCTGGCAGAAGAAAGAATCAGTGAACTTGAAGACAAGACACTTGAAATGAGTCAGGCTGAGGAGCAGAAAACAAAATGATTATAAAAAACAAAAATGGCCTAAGACACCTCTGGGCCATCATTAAGTACAGCAAAAGACCCATTATGGGAGTCCCAGAAAAAGATGAAAAAGAGAAAGGGGCAGAAGGAATAATCAAATAATAATGACAGAAAATTCCCCAAAGATAGCACATTGAAGAAACCCAGAGAACATGAAACATGACAAACTTGAAGAATACACCCAGTCACATACCGATCAACTGTTGATTCAAAGGACAAGGAGAGATTCCTGAAAGCTGCAAGAGAAAAGCACTACTTTATCTACAAGTGGATTCCAAATAAATTGAGTGTCAGTTTCTTATCAGAAGCCATAGAGGCAAAAAGGCTGTGGCTGAGAGAAAACAACTAGAAACTAAGAATTTTATATCCAGTAAGACTTTCTTTCAAAAATGAGGGAGCATTTAAGTCATTTCCAGATAAACAAAAGTTGAGATAAACACCACTAGACCTATCCCAAAAGCAATGCTAAAGTTAATTCTTCCGACTGAGAGGAAAGGACATTAAACAGTGGTTCAAAGTGGCATAAAAGAAATAAAGACTTCTGGTACAGATAACTATTTGGGTAATTATAAATGCCACTACTATTGTATTGTATTTTTTTTTTTTTTGGTATGTAACTCCACTTTTTACTTCCAACAGGTTTTTGAATTCAAATACATAAAATGAAATTACAAATCTTGGTTTTGGACATAAATAAAGATATTCGTAACAAGTGAAAAATGATGGAGAAAGAAGGGTTTGGGAAAAATATATATAAATGCTACTGAAGTCAAGTTGGTATCAAATCAAATGTGATTGTTATACATTCAGGCTGTTAAACTTTTAACACCATTGTAACCGCAAGGAAAATATATGAAATATATATCCAGATACAAATGAGAGAATACTCAGTATATACAATACAAAAAATCAAAGAAATATAAAAGTAGGCATTAACAGAGGAATCAAGGGACAAAAATGATCAGACTTGGAAAGACTAAATGGCAAAATGGCAGAAGAAAGCCCAAAATTATCATTAGTGACTCTAAATGTAGTGAATTAAAATATTCAATCAAAAAGCAGAGACTGACAGAATAAATAAAGCAGCATTACCCAACTATATGCTTTCTGCAAGAGACTTGCAATAAATTCAAAGGCATAAAGTAGGTTGAGAGTGAAAGGTTGGAAAAATTATACCATGCAGGTAGTTACCAAAAGAGAGCTGGGGTAGCCATGCTAATATCAGATAAAATGGACTTTCAGGCAAAAGCAATTATGAGGGAAAAGACAGTCATTATATACTGATAAAGTAGTCAATTCAACAAGAAGACAAAACAATTATAAATATATGCAACTAAAAATATAGCCCAAAATGTAGCAAAGCAAATACTAACAGATTTGAAGGGAGAAAAGGACAGTTCTACCTTAATAGTAGGAGACTTTTCTCCTTTAAAATAACGTAGAGTGGAGAGTTTGTATATATACATATGTGTGTGTGTGTTTGTGTTTTGCAATTTTTTATAGTGTAGTAGAAAAATCTGAAAGCAATCTATTAATTAAATAAGTAAATATTAGTGGCAATATACTTTAGGTGTAAAGAATTGCAATTTTGAGATTTTGACCTTCTATAATTTGACAAAAATGACTAAAAATAAACATAATTCAAAAGGTTCTGGCAATAAAATCTCAAAAACAGAACCCCATTGTGGATCTATCTGTTGTTCAATTTATTTCCAGGGATAAAATAAAAGAGATGTACAACTTCTTTTTACTAAGATAGAAAAAATTACAAATGGAGGAGATAAATAAGTCACAGACATTTGTAACAAGCCATTTGAATATAGTTGTGAATTCAAAGAATGCACACACACACACACACACACACACACACAAAACAAAAATATCATTTAATGCATTTATATCCAGGGATGAGCTAGTAAACTGGTTCTCCAGGTGAACAGGGTGAGGTGATCCCTGATTTGTAGCACTTGCCAATTTCTGTGTTGTAAAGGCTCCCACCATGGCCGATTTCAAGCTACCAACATATTACCAAATGGCTCACAAAATTCCTGACTATTTAACAAATGACTTTAGTGAGCTGATACAGCACAACAAATTGTCCCCTCTATATAATAACAATCATGCAGATTAACTGCTCATTTCTATACTCACAATCACCCCTTAGGGTATTTTCATCATTATTTTATACATGAAGAAAAACATTTTCAGATAATGTATAGAATATCAAAGAAATTAAGGTGTACAAAGAAAAACATGAAAATTATTCAATAAATGATGGTTGGTTTGGATTATCTTTGATGGGGTGGAAGCAAAAACAGAATATAGAGTGCTTGGGTATTAGATACCTAAAGATGTTCTACAGAGAACAGCAGCAAC
>PVKH010041464.1:0-10938 GCA_004027955.1 Chaetophractus vellerosus
GGTAGAAATTATTGTGAACATCAATAATTAAAATGAATGTCAATAGGTTAAATTGCCTACTGCATAGCTATACTGACATTTGAGAGAGTTCTGTGCACATGTCATTGTGTTATGCTTCATAAGTACGTTAGTTATTTTAATCCTCTTATCAAACTTATTTTGCACAAAGTCTTAAAACTATCAAAGAAATGAGTGGAAAATGAAAACTTATGGAATCTAATTCCAGAGCACATGCTCCATAAAAAGAGATACTCAAATTACTGAAATTGAGGTAAAAATATTAGAAGATAAAACAATCATTAATCTTTCTATACCAAACAAAATATTTCCAATAGATAAGGGGAAAAAACTGAATAAAAATACTAGAGAATGTGAAAAATCCACAAATACTGTCCAGAAATCCATAGATCAAGGAAAAAAAACAAGGTGGGGGATGTCAATAAGATAATTTAAAGCCAAATATTTAAAAAATTTGGTTGAATGTGCCCTGGAAATTATCTGAATCTGGTACATTTTTTTTAAAGGAGGGTAGAAATTTGGCTTTCTTTTTTTTTTTTTTTTAAATCTTGGGGTAGTTGGTTGTGTGATTCACTAGATAGACGACATTCAGTGATTTAATAGTAGGACTCACCTGACTCAGCATATAGTTGAGCTTACAGCTAAAGCCTATTACATTTGGAAGGATAGTAACAAGGGAAAAGACACAGGTTGAGTCCATTCACAGGCTTCCTTATTCTCTCTTCTTCTTCTGAGGTGCATACTTAAGCATGCTCCTTTCTCCACCAATGAAAAAAATGCAGTAACATACGCACAATGGTTGTACCCAGTGAAACCCATTAGAGACTCAGTGCCCAAGGATTTTTATTGGGGAGGTGGTCATGTAGATACCCTCTTTCTAGCATGTTCCAAAGTTCCAGAGTTCTAGTAGGAAAGCAGGTATTTAGCATAAAGCACAGAGATTGCACAAACAATCAAGGCAAAGTAAATCATCCTTATCATCTAGGGAATGTGTCATATAAGTGTAAGGAATGGGTCAAGGGCAATATTGTCAGCAGGCCCTTCTAAATATAGCAGCTTTATGTGTACTATGTTAATTCTTTCTTCATATAAGGCTATTCAGAATTTCTACTTTTCAACTAATTTTTATATTTTATATTTTCCTTGAAAATAATCTCTTTCACTTAGGTTTTCAAACTTAGTTATTTTGTTACCTATAAAATTGCCTTTTTGTTCTTAATATTGTACAAAAGTCATTTTTAAAGGTCAGTCTTGTGTAAAGTTTTTTAATTTTTCCAAAGAGCATGAAGATCTTGGTTCTATGATCAACTAATCTTTTCTCTTCTTTTTCTTTAATTTATACTTTTACCTTGATTCATTTTTTTTTCATTTTAATGTCTTCTACAGATGAAAGCTAAATTCAAATAAATATAAAAACACAATACCCATGGACAACATGTAACTAGGTATCTCAGGAATGCCCAGATACAAATGAGTTGGGACAAACTACCAACATGCTTTAGACCAGCATGAAATCAACAACTGTGTAGAAGGAAGTAAAGAGAAAAAATAGGGACAAAGAAATTAAGCTTCAGATAAATGTCAGGGTGGGTGATAGAGCTAGGCATTCTCAGATGAAAGAAATAAGGAGCATAATAAATACCTAAAATAAAATAATGCCTAAAAGACATGCTTACAAAAATAAAAGTATAACATACTATTTAAAAATGAGCTAAAAGACATTAAGAAAATGGTTATAAGACGGGAAAAAGAATGTAAATCTGAATTAATAAAACTTACACATGAATGGTAAAATATAGGAAAGAATTTTAAATAAAAGGAAAATTCATTTAAAAAATGAACAGTAAACTAGAAGGAGCTGAGGAGCAAATAAAAATAGTAGACAAGCTTATGATCACGTAAAGGTAGAAAAGGAATGAAATTTAAAATAAATGAAGAAATTTTAAAAAATGATCTGAGAAAAACTGGAAATACCGAATATAGTTGAAGATGATTGTGACAGTCTAAAGCTGGGTGCATCCCAGAAAATCATGTTCATAAAGCAAATCCATTCCTGTGTGTGTAAACTTATTGTAGATGGAATCTTTTGATTAGATTCAGTTAAGGGACTTTCCTTTTTATTAGATCACTTCAGTAGGGCAGATCCAGGGTGGGTTTTAATCCTCTTAGTGGAGTTCTTTGTAAATGAGGAATAAATAGCCGCAGACACAGAAAGAAGGCTGCGGGGGGGGGGACACGACACCTCCTGAAGTTGACGAACCTGAGAGACAGAAAAGCCTCAAATGGAGCAGCCCAAAGCTGAAAGTGACAAGGCCCGTCACTGTGCCCGATCACTCACAGCTGCAGCTCAGTAAGAGAGCATCTCTGATGATGCCTTGATTTAGTCACTTCCATGGCCTCAGAACTGTAAGCTTTTAACTTAATAAATCCCATTGTAAAAGCCAAGCCACTTCTGGTATATTGCTCTCAGCAGGTTTTAGCAAACTAAAACAATGATCCAACATTGGGATAATAGGAGATTCTAAAAAAGAAGAAAACTGAAGCAAGGGAACAGAATCCTAAAAAGCGTAATTAATGGAGAACTCCCCAAAATGTATGTTTCCATATATACTGGAACTATGTATTAAAAAGCACAAGTATTTAATAGAGATACAGTCATAATATGACCAACAGAAAGATTGGCTCTAGTAAGATTACTGGAATTTAAAGAAAAAAATCCTTTTGTATACTAAGTTAAAAGAGTAAGTGAATTATATGGAAAATGAAAACAAAAATAGAAGTGGATTGTCATCAGTCTTTGATAGCAATCCTTCATGCTAAAACAGAATTAAGAAGTATATTTAAGGTACACCAAAAAATAAAATGTAAGCGGAGAATTTTATATTTAAAAAAATTACTTTGAAGTATGAAGGGCACAAGTCAACTACTATCAACACCATGAACTCAGGGGGCATTTTTCCCATGAACACTTCTTGAGGAATCAACCAGAGAAAGATGTTTAAACAAACAAAATATCTAGAAAGACATCAACGTAAAGGTTGCTGGTGAGCCTTAAATATATCACTCGTGCCAAGTGAGGGTTAAAAATGAAAGCATATAGTATGCAATATAGTATGCTGTGACAATGCAGATACAGTACAATTATATAACATGGAGGGAAAATAGGGAGAGCATGTGCACACGTGTCACCATCCTAATGGAGGTTGAATTTGCATCCTGAGCTATTCTCAGTGTGGAGGAGACAGAGATGTAACATACATGATATTAAGTAAAAATTATGTAGTCCTGAATTTGAATCAAGAGAATTATTATACTCTCAAGAGGTATTCTACACATGCACACACAACACATATACATTGTAGCTCTGACCACTGCAAAAGACTATAAACAATGACCAACCCAGTGTATTGAACATCCCTAGTACAGACTGTGGTCTTGAAATTCTTGTTCACACCCCAAGAAACCAGAGGTTCTTGGAAAATGACTGATTTCAGGTCTAAGGTAGGGAATAGACAAGATGATCCTGGAGCATCTTGTCATACAAGGCAGTGAAGAAGCATGAAAGACCATTAAGGTTATGCCAAAAAAATTCAATAGCCAACTTGGGGCTGCTCCAATTTGCCAATTATGGGAAAACTTGAACTTGAATAAGGGTAATAATTATGATGGATTAAAGCACATCGAGTTCATAATGATACTAAAATAAAAGAATTGGCCACCTTCAGAAAATGATAGGAAATCAATTCATTATCTTGAAAATTGAAAAGCAAAGGGCAAGAATCAAACATTTATCTTGGTTAACCAGATGGTAGTGAGCATCACTTACTGATTCATTCTTTAACACTGTTTATTCTAATTATCCATTTTGTTTTTTTATTTCAACATATTCCCATTTAAAAAAATAACATTGTTTTCTTCAAACTTCTTATAGCTTCCTTTGTGTCTTAAATATATTTGTTATACTAATTTAAAAATTTTCAATAATCCTGCTTCAGACTGAATGTTTTTCTTTTTCTTTTTTTTTTTTTAAAGATTTATTTATTTTATTACATATCTCCCCTTCCCCCCATTGTGGCGACACACTGAGACTTGGTCACTGCGCCGGCGCGGCTTTCCCACTTGTGGGCGGCTTCTGCTTCTATTCACGGCCAGCTCTTGCTTCTGTTCGTGGGTGGCTGGCTGTGCTCCATTCGCAGGCGACCTGCCCTGCCCGTGGCGGCTTTTGCCCTCCCCACGGCGGCTCTGGCCCACCCATGGCGGCTTGCCATTCTCAAGGCGGTCTGCCCGCTAGGAGAGGTCCCCGGGAACCGAACCTGGGGCCTCCCATGTGGTATGCCAACGCCCTATCCATTGGGCTATCGAGCCGGCCCCTAGACTGAATGTTTTTCAATCCACAGTTTGCTGAACTGGGGTCAACAAACTTATTAAGTAAAGGATGAGATATTATTAAGCATTTATAGTTTTGTGAACCAGATGGTCTCTGTCAAAACTACTCAACTCTACCATTGCAATGTGAAAGCAGCCATAGATCATGAATAAATAGGGGAGTGTGGCTGTGTTCCAATAAAACTTTATTTATGGGCACTGAAATTTAAATTTTATTTTAAATGTGTCACAAATTATTATTATTCTTTATTCCTTCCATTGTTTTCATCCATTAAAATGTACAAACAGCTCTTAGCTCAGGGACCATATATAAACAGTTGGTGGGATAGGTTTGGTAAATAGCCCATAGTTTGCTGACTGCTATATTGAGTGGTTGCATTCCTCAGGTGTCTGGTTACTTTAGTCCAGGGGCTCTTAACCATTTTTGCTCCCCGGACTCCTTTGCCAGTCAGGTGAAAACCACAGTCCCCTTACTAAGTCCACACTATACTGTAAATTTTTTAAATATTTTTTTTAAAAAGATTTATTTATTTATTCCCCCATTGTTTTTTGCACTTGCTGTCTGCTCTCTGTGTCCATTCACTGTGTGTACTTCTCTGTCTGCTTGTCTTCTCTTTAAGCAGCACCGGGAACCAATCCTGGGATCTTCTGGAGTGGGAGAGATGTGCTCAATCTCTTGCGCCACCTCAGCTCCCTGGTCTGCTGCATCTTATTGTCCCTCCTCTGTGTTTCTTTTTGTTGCATCATCTTTCTGTGCCAGTTCTCCACTTGGGCCAGCTCTCCACTCGGGCCAGCTTGCCTTCACCAGGAGGCCCTGGGAATCGAACTCTGGACCTCCTATATGGTAGATGGGGGCCCAATTGTTTGAGCCACATTCACTTCCCTATACTGTGTATTATTTAATAAATATATCACACCCACTCCAACACGTCCCCACAGGAACAATGTTATCCTGAATTTCAATTTAAGCTCACGGACCCCTGGTTAAGAACCCCTGCTTTAGTCCACGAGCTTTTGTTTTCCCGGGTATTTTAGCAGCTTTAAATCCATATAGTTCTTGTTTAATGCAGTACATATTTAAATAAATACTTATTTGGTTAGGGATTAATAATAGGTTTACATTATTTCCATTGTCTTTCTTACAGTTTGGCTTTCTATTAATCCCACTAGAACTCCTAAAAGGCCCTGAAGTTCTGAGATGGTGGCAATTCGTACACTGTCCCACATGCTTTCATGGCAGATCCCAAGGACATGGTATATTCAGCTAAATCCACAGTCTCGATTTTATTTATAATGCGTATTGAGAAGACTGAATTTCTCTGTTTTTGATTAGTTTAATTTGCTGCTCTTAACTGTGGTAAAACTCAAAATTTGGGTCAAGATTAATCAAGTAACTCGTTTATATCTTTCCTTTTGGAGAAAAATCATAAAGCAACACAGTTATCAGCCCAACATCCTGTTAACCTACAGGATGCTTGCGGTAGCTAGTCAGTTTTCAGGTTTGGGACGGTATGACTGTGCTCTCTGTTGATGTTGCCTTTCCCTGAGCCTGTTTAAACCAGGGAAACACTCACTACACCAGGAACACACAGGTCTGGAAAGACAGAGCTGTAAAATCACAACCCTTTGAAACTTGACAGTTTAGAGGCTCATTTTCTTTTGGTAAAATTATAATAATCATTATTTAGACTCCCTGTTCGACATTAACTATCCACTGTGGACTGCTCTAACCCTTGCAGGGTCTAACAGGCAAGAAGAACAATCTAAGGAGCAGCTACCACAGTCACTCTCACCCCAAGACAGAAACGTGAACTCACAGCATTTCCAAGTCCAAAGTTCCTCCCAGACACTGGGGCTGACAAGTAAAAAAGGTGAAACAATGTGGATAGGCATCTAAATAATGGATAATTTACACAGACTTAGATCCACAGTTATGGGAGAAATAAGAGGCATATATCCTACACAGAAGGTATTTTTCAGGCAAACAGACACAAACTTACTTACCCTTTAATACATAACTCAACTAATTACTTCATAACCTCACTCCTCCCAAAATCCTCTCCAGAATCTCCACCAAGGTGGAGACTCTGCTTCCAATTACAATTTATTGCATTGCCATGTGGTTTTCTTCTTTACATCATTACTTTGAGAAGAGATCCTTATGCCAGGGACAACCAAGAAAGTTAGCTTTTCAGGTGTGATCCCAGCCCCATACATTAGCTGAAAAGCTCTTTAAGAGCAGAGGCTTTTGCTTACAAGAAATAGGGGTTTGACAAATTGGAATTCCTGAAAGCAGTGGATATATATGGAGATAGGCAGAAGGCAGTAACAAGAATGAGAGCCATGCAAACAGGGAACCCAGAATGAGCCAATCAATCATGTCTCAAATAAAAAAGGAGCAATAGCAGGGATCTCAAATTTACCATGTCAAACCAAATTCTTGATTTCCTTACCAAACCTACTCCTCCCTAATTCTTCCTCATCTCAGCCCGTGCTAATACCAGAAAAAATGTCAAATTTGATTCCCCTCTTTTCCTTTCTCTCTCAATCTTCAGTAATTACTGTTGACTCAATCTGTAAAACATATCCTAAATCCATCTCTCTCTTCCATTCCAATGCTATTTCATGTGTCCAGCCATCATCGTTTCTCTATCTAAAAACTAAAATACCCTTCTTATTGTTCTCTGACAATCCACTATCAGAGTGACCTTTTTTGGACACATAGATAAAATGTCCTACTTAAAACACTCTATAGTGTTTATAGTGGGTTACAATTTTGCAGTACACAAAATCCTATTGTAATTTAGGTGGTCATACAAGGCAGGTACAAATGGTACATCTTTTATATCGGTTTCTAGAATACCCAGTAGTGGCTCACAGGTGCCAAGGACGCTTTGTATGAAATTGTCTTGTTTATTCATCTGTTTGCTTATTTATCATGAATCTTATCCCATTCAAATATAAGTTCAATTAATATGTGGGACTTAAGTCACATTCCAGAAATATTTATGTAGATCATCTACTGGTTTATATTTAAGGTAATATAGACAGAGTCAAAACTAGTTCTTTAGCAAAACTCTCCATCAACAAGACAAAACTCACACGTGGTGGGAGAAAGTGGCATCAACTCCTAGGTGTTCCTCAATAACCTATGCCTTTGCTTTCTAGCATGTCAAAGAGGGCATTTCCCTGAACCTCTCAGAATGAATGTTTAAATCCTTATCGTGGCCTACAAACCCAGTGTAATCTGACTGCTCCTTGCTTCTCTATACTCGTCTTGTCGTACAGTGCCCTAGGCATGCTGGCTCTTTCCCCGGGTAGTCCTGACTAGCTCCATCTTTTCATTCATATCTCAGTGTCAGTCTCATTCTACCCAGAGAGACCCCTCAGTTTTGTCTTCTTTTATCTCTTATATCTATCTAAAATTATCTTGTTTATTCATTTGTTTGCTTATTTATCATGACTCTTATCCCATTCAAATATAAGTTCCCTGACAGTGAGAACCGTGTCTTTTTTTCCTACTATATCCCACAAATCCTAGCACAGAATCTATTCTCTCAAGATGCTACAGGCAGGAGGCAAGGAAGTTGATTCCATAATCAGATAAGGCTGGGAAGCAATATAAGCATAGTAGGCCCTCAATATATGTTTAATGAGTGCATCAATAAGGGTATACAAGGCAAAGAGCTGGAGTTGAGCACTGTAGGAAACCTCACAAAAATATCTCTGGGCAAAACCCTAAGAAAGGGAAGGCTATTCATGAGAAAGTATTCAGGTGCCTTAAGCTATGTCAGAATTAGGTGGAATTGTATCACAGAGAAAGAAATCAAAGAATTAAAAGACAGCCCTACTTTATAGCCATGTCTCAACACTGTTAAGCTTCTCAAAAGGAAAAAAAATATCTTCAATGAAGATATGTGCTTATGTTCTTAAGAGAAAAATACACATGCATTCTAAAGAGTAATATAATTTCTTTCTATATAAATGTAGTTGACTAAAGATAGGATAGGAAAATAGTGTTACTCTTGCTTCATTATTTTAAATTATTAAATATAAAAGGAAGCCCCTTCAAAATCACTTTCTAGAAAAGCCTCTTTAGAGACACAATGCATAAAAGCTGGAGGAGTGCAATCACAAAATAATGACGTCCCTGGTAATAGTTCATTGGATAAAGCTCTTCAAAACAAAACCACTGGCTATCAGATGGCTCTTCTGGTGTGACAGGGGATAATCCTCATTCAGCAAACTACCACTTCAGAGCAACCTTGTGTTGCAATCCTGTATCATTCTTTAAATTAATTTTAAAAAGCCATACATGTTGTAAAACCACTTCAGATTTCAGGTAGAAACTGGTAGGAAATATTCTAAGACTTAAGACATGGGACAAAATGGCAAAAAAATCTGTAAAGATCTAGCAAAAGTCATCAATTCTACCACTTACTATTGCATGCCCTTGGGTTTGTCATTTTCTCCTCTATGGATTTCAAATCTCTCATCTGTACAACGAGGGCAAGGTCACAGAGGATTCCTAAGTATATGTCCACCTCTAGAGTCTAGAACTTGGTGGAGACTTACTGATATTTTATAGCCAAGACAATAATATAATAATAAAGGATTAAGGATTAAAGTAGGATCTGTGATATAAGATCTCCGACTAGGTCATGATCTGGGAAAGTCTTCATCCATTGACATAGGAAGAAATTTTGGTGAGGGAAGAATTGTCAGGAAGCACTATGGCTGTTTTTCCAAAGGAAAACTTGGAATCAATAGAGTTGATTACTTAGTCCTATCTACCTTGATTTTAACTAGTCTACATTGCACCCGCGATTCAACTTGGGTTAGAGAAACACAAAATATGGATGGCCATACAGGTTCCTATGGTATTGTGTACAACCAAAATGCTTTCCATTACCCTACAGTATTTCTGCACAACTCTGTAGAAGCAGGGGCCAGGAAATTCTGATTTGATTGGTCGCAGGGATCACCTGAATGGACCACAAGCTCATACGAACTGAATTCTTCATCATGTCTACAGAATATGCCCAAATAATTACTGAAATGAGCAAATGGCACTACACATCCTTTTATCTGAAACATCCCTGCTTTTGATCATGCAAGTCATAATAGTATCCACTACTCTCAAATATGTATCAAAAAACCCATCCCTTTCTGTTTCTTCAAAGTTTTCCGTTTTAGGAGGAGTTTGTTCTTTTTCTTAGAAGGGCTTTATAGAATGTTCTTAAGCACATCTCTAAGTTCCAGCCCTTCTCTTCTTCAAAAGAATGCTTCCACTGAACATAGTAGAGCCTTTATGAGTTTACCTGCAACCTTTGTAACTTTTTCTCACTAACATGGAAAATGGGCTTCTCAGGAAGCTTTTTCAAGCCTCAAAAATTTTAAAACGGTTTCCTTTTTCCATTTCTAAGCTTAGCATCACAAATGTGTGTCTAGTCATTTCAAGCCCTAATCACTACAAGAGCTGCATTTCTGAAAAACAATCCTAAGACATCAGTTGCCCTTTGCAGACTTCCTAGAAGAAAACACTTTTGCAGCTCATAGCTCTTCAAGATAATGGTATATAAAAAGATCTTGCACAGGCAGGACTAGTTCTCTTGGGAGAGACTCTGGGTCTTCCTAGCCACACACTCTACATACCTCCAGATGCTCAGGGATGTCATACTTCTACCATATGCTCTAAAATCCAAAATCCCTCCTCTTTTTGAGTCCTAACCCATAATGCTGTAAAAGAGAAATACCAACCCAATTAAGCAAATCACAGTGAAATTCAGTACGGATTATAGCTCCAATGCCTACCTTCTGGGGTGTTCGTATCCTTACTGACCTCTAGGTGGTCTGAAGGCAGAGAGGCTGCAGCCCAACAGGCTTTCCTCCCTAGAGCATGGAAGGCCCAACACCAAGGCCCATGTTCACAGCCAGTACAAGCATATGTGAATGGAGGAAAAATAAAAGTTTTAAGACTAGATATAAATTGGGATAAGGTAGGAGTGTGTGTCTAACTTTCAGTAACATGCAATATTCTGGGCAGAAATAATAGCATATAAGAGCAGAATTCACTCCAACCTCTCCCAGGCAGTCTTTCTTCTAACCACCTTTAGGTCAGTGGAAAGAAGAATGCAGAGTAAGAAATGCATCCAAAATTAAAGGAGCCCTACTTGTTCCTTCCTTAAGATTCATCCCAGTACAGAAACACCTTCAGAAGAAAAATAGCCCTCACCCGAAAACCCTGAAAACAAAGTTCTTTACTAAAGGTTTCTTGAGAAGACTGTAAAAGGGGGAATCCACTGCATAACATGCAGCAAGTCTTTATAGAATTTTCCAGTGTTCCCCTTCTCAAGGTTCTGGCTCACCCTATTTCTTCCTTTTTTCCTCCTTTCTTCCTTTTTTACCTTCTTTCTTTCCTGTCCCTAGTTTTCCTTGCCTCCTCATTTTTCTCTCCCCTTTCATCCTTGTTATGTGGAACAATTTGCCCTGCTCTAAATTATCATTCTCTTCATTTATCCCTTCTGCTCACAT